>NDGN011407995.1:0-10629 GCA_002564285.1 Tympanoctomys barrerae
GCTTCCTATATTTTGTCTTCATACTTTTCTACTGGATGGTTAAGACCAAGGTAAAGCAGGACCATCCAATGCTTATTTTAGTTGTAAAAAAATGTGCAGTACTATTTGCCTGGAACATCCCTGGATCAAGTTCTAAGTTATTGTGTAGCTGCTGCTGTCCAAAAGAGAATCTTTTAGACTTGAAGGAAAAGCTCTGTCACACAACACTGTGAAACACATGCAGAGTCCCACTTCAATTCCATGAAAGGGGATGGGAGTGGCATGGAACCTTCAGCAGGATTCTGATAGCATCAATTTAATGTCATTTTCTCTTGACATTTTATGTAGGCCAGTCTGGCTTTAGTGTCGTTATGTCATCCACCAGGCTGGACCTCATGGATGGAACTTCCTGCCCTACCTCGCAAGTGTCAGGATTACAGGTGTGTGCCACCACACTTAATTTTTCAGTTTAGATTTTAAAAATCAAATTTCAAATGAGAACAGATGTAGCTCAGTTTTGGAATGCTTGGCTTGCAGTGTAGCAGGCCCTGAGTTCAGTCACCCTCCAAAAGGAAAAAAAGTGAATGCATATAGACTTGTATACAGTATAGGTTAGTTCCTGTTCTATATAGCTAAGGCCAGCCTAATTATATTTTTTAAGTTTTTTTTTTTTGTTTTTTTTAGCAGCACAAATTATTGTAACAAAATATATCTCCAAAGGGGGGAAAATCTGGAAAGGTATACATAAGACCTATCTGTATCTTTTTATTGTTCTACATTAAAATATGTTATTTGACTAAAAAATAAAAAAGAAGAATAAAATAGTGCTTCTGTTAAATTTCCATATCAGAATTCTTGGGATGCATTAGTTTGTAATTGTCATGACAAAATTAATTTTACCAATATGAGTATGATATGAATTTTAAGATGGAGACAATTCCCTAATTATTTGGGAGGTTCCAAGGCAATCACATAAGAGCTTAAAAGTGAAAGCAGGAGGTAAAAAAGAACCAAAGTCATTCTTGGGAAGTGTGAAAGATAACAGCTGCTGCTAACTGTGAAGACAGAAGATTTCCCAGCATAAAGAAACCATGGCCAAATTGTGTGGGTAGCTCCCGAGAAAGCACAAGATACATACGTGCACACAGGATTTTCTCTAGAGCACGCAGAGGGAACATGACTGTGCTGAAGAATTATTTTTGGCTCTCCAAAACCCAGTTTCAAATTTTCAGTTACATAAGTGTGGGATAATAAGGTAGTGTCATTTTAAATGACCAAGTTTGGGGAAATTTATTACAGAATCTATCTATCTATCTATCTATCTATCTATCCATCTCTCTATCTATCTATCTATCTATCTATCTATCTATCTATCTATGTTCTATGACTGTGTAAACTGAGTTTCAAGTAAATTTAGTAAAAAAATCCAATAAATTCACAAAAAGAAAGAAATTCACACGTGATATTTTAATTGTTTTATAATTTTATTAGACATACATCATATGTAGATAAGAATTTAGGGAGACATCTGTATTTTTGCTAATATCTAAATTGTTTAAAGGAATTGACAGGCAACACACCTAATAGAAGTTGGATGGTATGTATAAGAACTCAATCTCTCTTGTTCTGACATTTTGAGTAGAAGAGAAAGAATGATTTTAGGTTTTTTATTTTAAAGATTATGATTTGGAAACAAAAACTTAGACAACAGTTATTAGCTAGTACTTTCAGCAGCTAATTTGTAAGAATCCCTTTCCTCTAAATGTATATAATCAGTGTCTTTTTTTTAAAACTGTGAGATTAAAATAGAACCATCAATTTTAAAGTTAATTTTAAGTATAAATAAAATGGACTTGCTGGATCATAACACATTATGAAAAAAAGTCAGATATCTTTGTTTCTGTATGCTCACATTTCTTGATGTTATACTGGGTAGATCCTTAGTAGAAGAAAAGGTATTATAGGGCCAGGAGATAGCTCAGAAGTCTAAGCGCTTACCTGGCAAGTGAAAGGATGTGGGTTCAGTCCCCGGTACTGCATGTCATGCTGACCACACACCATGCTGGTCACCAGAACTGGGCATGGTGGTGCACATCTGAAACCCCACCACTAGAGAGGCTGAGACAGGAGGTTCACCAGTCAAGCTGTGTGCAGAGACCCTGTACCAAATAAATAAATAAATAAATAAACAAATAAATAAATAAATAAAACTTTGATAAAAAAGTATTGTAGAGCACCACACCATATAGTAATATGTGTACATGTTTGCCATACATGATGCTTGTATTTATTGGGGGGGGTATGTACACACATACATGATGCAGTTTGTTTCTTATTTTGGTCCCTTTCCCCTTTCCAACGACTCCCTCCCCCTACGTCAGCTTTCTCCACTTCATTCTTGTTATCGGTATTCTCAGCTCATGGTTGCAGCACATGTTTACATTCACTGAGATTATTAAACTCCTCCTTCTCCCTCATCCTCCCATCCTCAGCTTCCTGGACCCCTTCCCATTTGCAGGAGATCTATCCACCTTTTTATGCATGGACATTAACAAAAAATACAATGGCGCTTAGTAGTTGTCATTCAGATATAGGTGTGTGTTAATTATTCCAAAGTCCAATTTTAATGGACTGAATATTTTGTTACTCCAAATTCAGGAGTTGCAAAAATGCAACAGTATTTAGATAAGTATGTAGTACTTGGAGTTTATTAGCTCATGTGAGTGAAGTTCTTTTGAAATGAATTAGCATAACTAAAAGAATTTAGAGTACTTTCTTGCACACTTTTTCTGTTGGCAGAAAATCAGCAGCCTACCTCCTGGAAGAAGGGCTTCACAAGAACATGACCATACTGGAACCCTAGAAGATGTCTAATCAGACTCATTAGAAATGAATGGCTGCTGTTATTAGACACCAAGTCTAAGCTACTCTTTAAGGCAGCCCAAACTAAGATACCTAATATCCAGGAGACATAAATAAATAAATAAAGTTAGTTATGTATTGTACTTACTTAGTGACTTGAAGGTGGAAAAGACCCAATAAAATATGTTGACATAATTCAACTTTCTTGCTTCTCTAATATATTTTCTCTTATTTATTCTTATGCACATTTTAAGATATAGCACACTTTTCTACATGGTAAGCTCTAGACTTTAAATTCCAAAAGGAAAAATTTCCAGGGAAATATAATTAATGAGTAATATATCATCACTAAAGTATAGAAACATGGTTTTAAAGTAAAAAGCACAATAGGTTGTAGAAATTAGTTTTTCCAACTTTGGACATTGCCAGTGTTATGGAAAACCCACTACTATTATGTACTACTGAACTGTATTGTGACATTCCATTGAATTCATGTACCTACAATATTTAAATGACAATGGAATACCCTTCTCTGACAAAACTAACCAAAAATGCGGTGTAGAAATGAGCGACCCTTTTGTATCTGTATACTCAAAATTTTAGAATAGCTATGTAGCTCCATTATCTTAATTCAATGAATAGAGAGCTTTGTTATAATAGTGTTTGAGACAGGATATCAGTTCTGCATCTTGTACAATTAATAACCACTAAGACAACAATATGCAATGTATTAATTACTGTAAATGTGTTAGCAATAGGTTGTGAAACGGTCTTATTGATATTTGTTTCTCAATAAAATTATTAGAACTAATAATAAAAATAAGACAGAAAAATGAGTTTTTCATACTGTGACAAGGTATAAATTTTAAAATCTAAAAGTGTTAATTTATTACATGAGTCAGTTGCACATGTTATCTTTCTCCAATCTTCAAATGTTCCCTGCCAGATACATTCTTATTATTAAGGACCATAAAGCATAAACATTGAAAAATTGAGTTGAAACTGAAAATATGTTCAAGTATTCTCAGCTCAGAACTATCTTCACACAAAAATTTGCCTTTACCCATATAACAAAATTTTATACTTATGTTAATTGTTTCAAAATATTAGAATTTTATTGTAAATGATTGAGAAGCATGCTGTTTAAGTTGTTATTCTACATATGGGAAAATTCTTTTAAATTATATCACCCTGGTAAAGGAATCACTATGTACCTTCAGCTTCATTTATACTTAGAGCTGGTGTGCTCTTACTCAGGTCTGACTACTTGAATCTTTTATCAAAACAAACAAACAAACAAACAAACCAATAAACAATCACAAGGAAAGAAAATTAGTGTAAAAATTCCATTTCTTGCAAGGTAGAGAGTGAGGTGGGTCATTCAGGCTCAGGAGCGTATTTGCTTTGTGCATCATGCTAGTACAGGGAGCTCTCCTCAGGTGAGCTCCTCCTTGGGATTCTTAAGAGGCACTTGCAATGGGGAAAATGTGTATTTTGTTCTGTGTGCCTCCAATCATGAATGGTTTAATTATAGAATTCAAGCTTGATGAATCCCTTCTCCACTTAAATTTGATAGAGGGAACCCACTTATTTTGTAATCGAGAAGTTCAACGGAAAAATTAATCTCGACTTTAGGTGCCCTATCTTCTCAGCTCGCTTTCGCATGTTGTATCCGTACATAATCATTTCTTTTCTCTTAAGCATCAGAAGGAGAACACATGGGGAAGAACAAAAGTGCTTGGGACACTGCAAGTAAGTACTTGTCACAGTGAGCAGCCTTCCTTCCCTGAGAACGGAAGATGTGGGTTTTCCTTTTCCTGAAGGTTATATTTCAAAAAGACAGCCCATCAGTACTCCCAAAAGAGTGGGATTTATATCTCAAAAGAGCAAAAAATATATATATAGTAAGGTTTTATTTATTTATTTTACTGAAATACGAAAAGGGAATTTGAGAGCTTATTATCTGGAGAAATTTTTGTCTCAAATTCAGTCACAATGCTTTAACCCATCTTGTTCAGACTATGTGAAAACAATAAATCTAGGGGCCACAAAAAGGAATCAAATTTTCAAGGAGAAAAGGTACAGGCACTTGAGTTTCTTGTAAATATACAATTAAATATGTTTTTTTATTTTACTTCGCTATAGTGATATTCTGTCTTTTTGTTCATTCCCTTTCACCAAAGTCTTATAATAAACGAAAAGTTGCTAATAAGTAAAAAAATCATCCAGATGACTTTTAAATAATGATCATTTACTCAGTGTTAAACGTTTTGTATGTCCAAGCACAGATCATCCTTGAAAGTGTCTGTATGAATGTTTGTGTATATGTTTTCCCCCAAAGCCTCATGCATCATGGGGTGGCTTCTGGGGTTGGTGACTTGATCCCATGCTGGGATTGCGGGTGTGAGGGCTACACCATGGTCCTGGGGTGAATAATTAGCTTTAAATGTAAGGAGGGGAGAGAGGCTGGCTAGCTGACTGAGCTGCTGCAACTCCTGTTGCTCTTGTTCTTTGCTGCCACCATGAATGGTTGCTCTCTGCCATGTGCCCCTCAGCCTTGGAGCCAGGTGAGCATGGACTGAACCCTCCACTAACTGTAAGCTAAATAAACCTTTCCTTTCTTAATTTTGGGTGTTGGGTTTTGGCCCAGCAAAAGAGAACAGTAACTGAGACAATGAAGTATTTGATGATAAACAAGTAAGCACTTGATGCATTGAGAATTTAAATAAATCCATAGCTGATGGCTGAATCGATAGACTAGCTTCCTTGCTATACTCAAGATAGCTCAACCCAGAAATTTCATTTATTTATTTGATATAGTCATTAAAGAATTGAATACTGTGCATTGTGCTGGTGATGATCTCATTCATTTTTCAAAAAAATCAAATATATATGTGTATATATAGTTATGTATATGTAATTTATATTCTCTTTCCTTCAAATATACACATTTTAAGTAGCTAAATAACTTAATTGGATTCTGACAATGTATTTGGATGTCTTTGACACACACATTAAATTTAATGTATTTTAAGCCACAATAAAAAGAATAGGATATGCGTAATGCTGAACCACACGATGTTCCCAATAAACGTTTGCTTTTGAGAAAGTAATTACTGCTACTCTTCTGAACTTTAGGTACCTGCTATTAACCCAGTAGGAAATTTTAAATTGTAACTTACCCTGAAGTCAACTACTCACAGAAATGAACATGTTCCTCCTTCTAATAGGAATAACAAATATTCTTCCATTCCTTCTTTTGAGCTAAAAGGGGCTGATGATTACATATAAGTAGTATATATATTGTTTTCATTTAAGTATTCTTTTTGTTATAGTATTTCACTTAAATTCGTGTAATGATTAAAAAACTGTGGTAAATATAAGGTTTTCATCTTAATTATTGCTATTTTGTACTTGTACTAAATGCAGACTGTTAGGTACAAATCAGTAAAACAAGTATTGGTAAGCCTCTTATATAGAGCAATTCACAAAAGAAATGTAAAACTTTTTGTCCTTTTAAAATATTCCTTAATGGTTGGAGATTGTGTGCTTTTACTTCCATAATTTTTCATGATTTAATGATTAAATACTTTAGAGAATTTAAGTTATATGAGTGATAGTTTTCCTTTTCCAAATGTACCTTCGTATTGCTCTCTGATGAAATAATTAAGAATTCATCAAGGAGGAATATTTTATAAAACACTTGGCTGAGAATATCAGAAAATAATGACTTATTTCTTATTGATGTAAGAAAGTGGTCTAAACTGACTTTATGTGTAAATCTGTGCCCATAACTAATAAACAGCATCAATATAACTAAAATGTCCAATTAATCCTCTCATGTAATAGTACAAAGAACATTATTATAATGTATGTCTTACTATACTTTATAAATTATATAACTCTAAATACATGTCCTGACATACTGGGAAATTAATGTTAATGCAGAGAATGAGCTCATAGGTGTTATCTGTTGTGTAAGCGAGAATTTGACCTTCAATACAGGAAAGACCAAAATTATCAGGATTACAGAGGAATTTAAGAATTTTTTCAATGAGATTAAGATGTGAGTTCATTATTTAGAAATTATAATGGAAAACAATTTTTGGAGAAAAATTGCATTTAAGCAATTTAAATTAAATACATAGGACAATAAGATTGAAATATGCATTATCTCATGTTTTATTACATTTATTTATTCCTAGAGATATGCATGCATATGATGAGGAGTTATTTTTAAGTTACTGTGAACTTTTTACATGGGTACCATAACATTCCCCATATGATTTACCCTACATACTCAAACAGGAGCCTCATGTCTAAAAGGATGTATTCTAGCATAAGAAAGAAAAATCTTACACTGAAATGTCAAATTTTCCCCTTTTGTTCCTTCTTTATTTAATATATAACAGAGTTTATATTTTACAGCAATCCTAAGAAAATATTTCTATACTTTAGGTGCTCCTGGAAGGAACTAATAAATTGAACTCATTTCTTATAAGACATTACGTTAGAGATTTACGAATACAGATTGATTAGTTGGCTAAGACAATACATACTAAGACAATGTTCGACTTTCTCATTAGGATGAAATATAGTAAACAAACACTGAAAAAATTCTAATTAAAAATTCTGAAAAACTTAGCATTACTGAAATCACAGTGTTTATAAAGCAAATTTCATTAATGTATAAAAATTAAATTACTTACTATAACTGCCAATATAACAAAAAGACTACAGTGTAGTGTGTGGCTAGAGAAGGTATCATTTATTACATTAAGAAAATAATAGGTTTTACTTATTAATACATTATTCTTTTCCAAGCATGCATGTTGAAAATACAGAATAATTGGAACACTTTCTTCCTTCCCATTTTAAAATATATTTTACATAACACAGTTTACATTGAAAATAGGATAGTAAAACTTTCAAGAGTAACTTTATACACTATTAAAAATCACCTAAGGGCCAGCCAAATAGTTCAGCAGATTAAAGCACCTGCATGCAGGCTCAGAGGCTGGGGCTTTGATCCCCAGGTCTGCCTTGCCGACCTGCCCCCGGGGCACGCTGAGCTGGCAATTGAGACTGGGTGTGGTGGCAGGCACCTGTAATCCCAGCTCTTGGGAGGCTGTAAACAGGTAGATCACTATGAATCCAACCTGGTAGCAAGACCATGAACACCCTGGAGACACTTCCCTAAAATTAAAAAAAATCCCCTAATGAAATTAAAAGTATATATGAAAACTTATGGTATAGGGAGCCATCCGTAACAAATAATCCATGCCTTTTAAATTTGCATTTCTGAATTTTTTTTCAATTAATCATATTGAAATGTAACTTACTTTTAAATGCCCACAATTTAATGATTTTAGAGAAGTGGATATATCTGACATTCACCATCATAATAAGCACTGTCATGATCCTCCAGCTTCCTTATGCTAGTTTTACCTCCAAGCAATGACTGCTATGCGTTCTGACACTCTACATCATTTTTCTCCTTCTACATTGCTGAATGAAATGCAATTAATTCATTGTATGATAATGTTGAACCACACAGATTTTTATTGTGTTTCTTTTTTAATTCATTTTATTGAAAAACAAATGGCAATGAGACAGTTTCAAAACCAATTAGTAGGACAGTTTCAATAATTAATATATGGCATACTGGTGTTTTCATAGTGGTTATTCATCGTACAAGATGCAGACATGATATCCTGTCCACAACACTATTAGTACACATCTTTCTTCTCACTGAATTAAGAGAAAGAAGCTCTATATCTATCCTATTTTGTATACACAAATACAAAATGGTCCTTCATTTGTATCCTCTTTTTTTTAGTTTTGTCAGAGATGGGTAATCCATTACCATTTAAATATTTTAGGTGTGTGAATTCAGCAAAATAATCTAAGTTAGTCCAGTAGACTATAATAGTAGTAGTTTACATATAGAGCTTTCTCTCCTCTTTGATTTGTATTCAGACGAGTACAGGTTTTGCTATGTAATGATCTTGCCATTTAGTTTCTTCTGATTGTCTTATTTTCCAATATGTGCATCTCTTTTTTTTTGGATAGATGTGTATAAAATTAATTGCTAGGTTACCTGTTAAATACTGGTTTTGTTTTACACATTTTGGTGCATGGAGTTTGGATGAGCCGAGATTTATCTTAGCTGCATCAATATATCCATGTTAAATATGAATTGGCATGAATTGCTAAAATTAATAACTTCATTTCAGCATGAAGTAGTCTCATTTTAACCACTCAACATTTCACTCCTATGCAAGAACAGTGTGATGGGATGCATCCTTGATGCTGGCCGTCTAGAAAAATGCTTCCATTTTTGCAAAAATATAAAATAATATTCCAATCTCTAGCATCATTGAGAGGATCCTTCATGCTTAAAAGAACTGTAGAAATAATTATATAAGGGAATTTTAGAAGTTTATTTTTTACTTAATTTTATGACATGCATAGCAGAGAAATGTATGACATTATAATTTTTCAGCTTTGCAAACTGTACTTTCACTCAGGTTTGATGTTGGGAGCATGAACAGCTTTATTTGCTGCTGCTGTGGTACTAGGACGGAAGCAATGATTATCTGAATCTGACAAATGGGTCACAGAATTTAAAAAAGGAGATGAGATGCTAATATTAGCTTTTTTGGCTTCTCCACAATGAGTCTTCAGCATCTCTGGTATGTGTGTGCTAGATGATTAATATCAGAATATTCTTAGAATCACACATGCATCATAAATGCACTTACTGGTATAAATTTTTAATAGTTCACACAAAAATCTCAAGTTTAAACATAAAGTGCCCAATCAAAAATTTAAAACTGTTCCAGTATTATGTCAAGGTAAATGAATCAAAACCATATATTTGCTAACTTAATGCCATGTGTGTGTACACAAATTATACAGTATTTTCAGTAAGTGATATTTTTCAATACAAGACCCATACATACTGGGATATTTCATGTAGATTTTAATATACAAGATAAAACTAAGGTATTTTGAATTAACTTGCATTAGTTCATGGAAAGGGAAAGTTAGGGCTTATGTTGTTTAATCAATATAGCTTGTTTATATACAAACATCTGAATGATTACTTTAAAGATAACAATATGCAATATAATAATGATGCTAATTTCCCATCGTCTTGTTTTGAAATTCTGCATCATTTGTATTGTTTTTGTTTTCCTCTAAAAATAACGATTAAATCATGTTAACTCCTGTGCTATGCTATATATATATTTAGTTTCTTATGAATTTTGCACTACTTAAGATTTTGTTTAAATTGTCAGATGCTAAATCTTTATGTTTAATAGCAACAATAAATGGTGTGTGCATTGACATTAAGTAAAACATACTGTACGGAAGAAAATCCAATATTTAAACCTGATGTGGGAGCATTAACTGAGAAAACTTCCAGCAACAGAGGCTCAACAGCGCTGGACCCTGAGGTCCCCGCGAGCCTTGAGCTGTGGGCTATTCACAGGAAGCATGCAGTTGATGCGTGGAGACAGGCTTGGAACACATCTCAACTTAGTGCAGAAAGCAACTGTTCTTATCGCTAAAGGAGCAACGAAGAAAGAGGTTCAACCTTATTATGAAATTCAGTTGCCAATATATTATTTATTCAGATCACGTTTATATGTCTTTTAAAGACAACTTATGCTCTTCAATAAGAGAGAACTTTTGAGGCAATACAAATGATGGACCTTGGGACCGGGGAGATGGCTCAGTAGAATAAGTGCTTCCCTGGCAAGCGCAAGGGCCTGAGTTCAA
>NDGN011408018.1:0-24133 GCA_002564285.1 Tympanoctomys barrerae
CAATCCAAAAATGGGCATCTGAGATGAATATACACTTTTCAGATGAAGAAATACAAATGGCAAGGAAATATACGAAAAAATGTTCAACATCATTGGTCATGGCCATTTGAGAAATGCAAATTAAAACAACTCTGAGATTCCATCTCACCCCAGAAAGAATGACTATCATTAAGAAGTCAGCCAATAACCAATTCTGGAGGGCTGTGGAGACAAAGGAATCCTTCTCCACTGTTGGTGGGAGTGCAGACTGGTGTAACCAATATGGAAATCAGTGTGAATATTCCTTAAAAAGCTAGGATTGGAGATCCCATTCAAGCTATCTATTCTCTTCCTAGATATTTTTTCAGAAGGATTACAGGCATCGCAGCAATATAGGTACACCCATGCTTATAGCAGTGCAACTTGTCATAGGTAAATTCTGACAACAACCCAGATGTCCATCAACTGAAAAATAGATAAAGAATATGTCGTATTTTTACACAATACAGTATTACTCAGCTATAAAACAGGATACATTTGAATCTTTTATAGATAAATGGATGCAACTAGAGAACATATTCTCAAGTGAAATAAATCAGACCCGCATGTGCAAATATCATATTGTCTCAGTGTGAGAACCTAAAAGAGAAAATGAAATCTGAAGGGTACAATAGATACTGGGAAAAGGAAATAAACTTATTCAAAAGGAAAGAGTTACTGAGTTGAGGAAAAGGACAGGAGAGTGGAGGAACGAAATTTATCTATGTATCTAAGCAGGATGACTTGGTCGACTATACTGTGAATTTCTGCTGCTCAATGGAAAGGAGAAAATAGTGCTTAATTTGTTTTGTGTCCTTTTTTCAATTGCTTGTATTTTCTCTCTTCTTAATTTCCTATGCATTTCTTTCTTTATCTTCTTCCAATTTTGCATGCATATATCTGGTAATACAAATAACTGGTTGGAAGACAGCACTGCATTAGAACAAATACTGTGAAATTCATACTACTTTGTTAAGTGAAATTCTGTATCATTTTTATTTTTTGTTTTAATATTATTTTGTGCTCTCTTTTAAAAATAAATAAATAAATAAAAATAAAAAGACTGTGGCAGTGAAGCCAATGGCTGCTTGGCTTTTATATCCTTCTTCTGATGTCAGTTTTGGGCTGTGATTGGACAGTTCTTCTTGATTGACAGGCTACACCCTAATGTCCAGCCTCCTTGCCATGCCCTAAGGTCCTACTCCAGGTCTGTGGCAACAAACTTGCTCAAGTTCTGTTTTTCTAGGAATGTCTTAATTTCGTCCCTTTCTCTTCTGAGACTTCTGTAACACATACATCAGTCTATTGATGGTGTTTCACAGGTCTCATCTGCTCATTTTTCTTCTTTTTTTCTCCTCAGACTTAAAATCATTGTAATTGTTCTATATACAACTTTGCTGATTCTTCTGCCTGCTGAAGTCTGCTTTGAAATTAACTGATTGTGGGCCAGCCAGATAGCTCAGTGGATTAAAGCTCCTGCTTAGGCAAATGCAGGGCCTGGGCTTTGATCCCAGGCCTGCTGTACCAGCCCCACCCCAGGGGAGCACTGAGGTGGTGAATGAGACTGGGTGTGGTGGCACATGCCTGTACTCCCAGCTCTTAGGAGGCTGAGAAACAGGAAGGATCACTACGAGTCCAATCTGTGTAGTGAGATCCTGTAGACCCTGTACTAAATACATTTTTTTAAAAAATCAACTGATTATTATACTTCTCAACTGGTTTAGCAATTTCTCCCTTTGTGTTAGTATCCTCATTTTGTTCATCAACCTCTTTGTGGTTTTCTTTAGCTCTTAAGCATCCTTAGATCACTGTATTAAAGCATTTGTCTACAGGGTCTAACATTTGTGTTTCCTCAAGGTCAAGGTCTGCTGACATAGTTTGTGTCATAGAACTTTGAATAAGTTCTCATTTTCAGCTTTCTGTGCTGTTTGGTGTTTTTGCTGAAAATTAGATCTTTACACCTTGTTTTGTGGTCGCTCTGGATTTGGTGTCATTGTTTCCATTGCTCTGGTTCATTTGTGTCTCTATACTGAGGGTAGACCTGAAGTAAATGCAAGCTTAAAGTCTCCTCAGGTCTGTTCTGACCCTTGATCTCTTCACAGCCATATCCTGTGTCTAGCCTTCAAACTCCTCTTGGACAGAGTTGCTTTTAATAGCTGGTCTTAATCCTTAAATTCCCTGGGATGGAAAAGTGGGCAGGAGCTTTACTCCTTGAAACCTGTGAAAGCGGCTTCCCCGGGCAAAGCTTGCACCCATGTCCACCACCTCAGCAGTTAAGGGCAGCAATCAACACTCCGGACATGAAAGCCAGATACCTGGAGGATGAGGTCCTTATTATGCCCCTGGCTCCTGCAAGCTGCATCGTGGCTGCCTACCAAGATGGAGGAGATGGAGGAGAATACTAGCTGCCTCCCCACCCAAGACTGAAATTGAACCAAATTAACTGCAGTTCACTAAGAAAGCTTTCTCCTCAGAACCTGCAAGCTTTCAAATGGACTCTATAATTTCAATGCATTTCCTTCAGATAGCTTTTGACAGTACAGTTGTTTAGGTAGAGAGTTGGGTTCCTGGTACTTCCTGCACTGCCACCTTCCCTGTTGTCACTTCTGTTCTTGGTTGTTTGATGATGATATCTGCTACTGATGCAGTTTAGTTCATTGGTTATTGAAGAGGCTCCTGTGCAGGCTTCGCTGCTGGAGGCTGTGGATCAGCTGCAGGAACCCAGCTGGCCAAAACAGAAGGCGGATGGTAAGCAGCTCAGGCCAGACCTGAGCAAGATGAGGAGAGACTCCAAGTGGAGAAGAAGGTGAACAGAGGTGGCAAAAGTGGACAGAGGGTTAGGAGTGGGTTAGGAGTGGGAGTGAGGGTGGTGAGGTGGTGCACCAGACAGGAGGCTGGAGGAGGCCCACTATGGGAGATGCTGGGCGGAGGAGGAAACAGTGTCAGTGGGGATGGAGAGAAAGGCACACTAGTGGCCTGGTGTCCTATGGCTGCCACCTTCCAGTCCCACATTCTTCTGGCTCTGACGGTTCTCTTGTCCCACACCTAGTCTCCCCATCACCACCACTGGCAGGCATGAAGGTGCTTGGTGTAGATGGGCCCATCAGACAGAAAGCTGGAGAGTTAGTTGGTGGAAAAGGATGAAGCTAAAGATGAGATGAAACTCAGAGACAACTCAGGAAGTTAATTGCCTGCCATCTCCAATTTACCATCCACACCTTAAGTAGGTACAGCTTCCTTTATTCTAGAAACCAAGCTAATGTGTCCTTCTGAGCGCCGTTTCCAGTCCATTCGGGGTGCCTCATCCCTTCAGGCGCTGTTCCACTTTCCCCAAGTCTGAGCTCTATAAGGCTTCATCTGTTCCCTGAGATGTCTGCGCAGTCATTTTGCTGGGACTACCATGATGAAGTAGCATAGGCTGATGGCTTAAACAGCAGCAATTCGGTTTCTCCCAGCTCAGGAGGCTGGGAGTCGGCAGGAGTGACGCTGCCTCCACCTGAGCCACAGCACGGGTGGTCCACACCTCTCTCCCACTTATGGTATTTTTACTGACAATTTCTAGTGTTCCTTACCATGTAGAAGCATCAACATCTCTGCTTTGCTCTTCTCATAGCATGCCCGTGTGTGTGTGTGTCCTTAATATAAGGGCACTAGTCCCAGTGGATCAGGAGGTTACCCACCCCTCTTTGACATCACATTTGCATCCTCAGTGGTCCTCTAAAGTTACATTCTGAGGCACCCAGGGTTACAATTTTAACGTATAACCATATTCTATCTGTGATGGTCCCTAGTAATGGAACTTACCTCTTGCCGTGGGGATGTCTTTCCTCCTGGTCCTCGCAGCTCTTTGGGGCCAGATTTTGTGTAAACCTTCCTAGTACTTTATGGCACAGGAGTCCTCAGGACCCCGCCATGGCCACAGGTGTTTATGGTCTCCCTAGGCTTCTCCCATTCCCTTGGGGGTGGAATTGTTCCTAAGAGTTGGAGAGAGATATACCCTTCCTTCTACTTGGGACATTTTCTCCAAGACATCTAGGTCAGGAGCTGGCAAACTGGTCTGTAGACCAAATCTGGCCTGCCACCTGGTTTTATAAATAAAGTTTTATTGGTACACAGCCATGCTCATTCTTTCACAGCTGCCTCTGAGAGTCTTCGCACTACAGAGGCCGAGTCAGACAAGTGCTTCTGTCGCTGGACTGTATGTCCCACAAAACTACAACTATTTCCTCTCTTACCCTTTACCTAAAAATCTTCATTGACCTGTGTTGTAACATAAAAGCTTGCAGACTTCTGCCCCTCCGTCTGTTGTTTCCTCCAAAGCTGTAATTACAGGGTGTCCTTGCTATTTAAGCACAAAGAATGGCAAAGGGAGAAAAAGACCCCCAAGAATGGGCAAGCGTCTCCAAAATACCGCGCTGCCGGCTGATACGAACAGTTGGTAAAAATTCATGGAGTAATTGTGAGTTAAGCCCATTTTTTTCCTTAAAAAGAATTTATAAAAATGATATAGAATTTCAAAACAAGATGATAGGAAATTAAAAATGATTGTTATATTGCATATTGTATCTTCAAAGTAGTGTCTCAGATTACAGAGATAGGTGTAGAAATTGACCAAACAATATAAGCAATAACTGCTCCCTCTGAAGAACTCATAGAAATTAGTGGTACAATTACCTTAGCTATCTTGTGTGTTTGTGCATATATATATTTTTTCTTCCTTCTTTTCTCCTTTCCCCCATCCCGTTTCTTTTTTTTTTTTTTTTTTTTTTTTTTTGAGGAGTTTCTTTCCCTTTCACAATATCTATTGTACCTGGGCCGGGGAGATGGCTCAGTAGAATAAGCGCTTGCCTGGCAAGTGCAAGGTTCTGAGTTCAATCCCTGGTACTGAAAAAAAAAAATCTGTACCTTTTGGATCTTATGTACTTTCAGTTGCCTCCATTTTTTTTTTTTTTTTTTAATGCTGAATTTCAATAAAAAGCACAGAGGGCAAACACAAGGCCTTTTACTCCATCACTGTGCTCCTGGCACCACAGAGGTGAAGTGACCCGCTGGGGCAGCCCAGGTCACCATTCTCCAAGGTCGGCCCAGAGTGTTGGGCAGAGCTGGGCAGAGCCGCACAGTGGCAGCCAGGGCTGCCTCCCACTGCTCTGCCCGAGACGCTCATAGGTGGGGACTTGGTCAGGAACACGGCCTGCTTTCTAGAGCTGCTGAAAACCGCAGTCTGGACACAGAGTGCCCAGCCTTTGGACTGTCACCTTGACCTCACAGTGGCCCTGGGAGACCCACCCCCCAGCCGGGTCGCTCCAGCTAAGTGAGCCCATGTGTTATCCAGCAAATTAGTCCCTTGGGCTTGTTTCATTCTAGGTGAGAGCATTCACTTATTCATCCTAAAACTTGTCCATCTCCAGGCTATACCTGTAAGCCACTTAAAGGTCTTCATTTCAGGGAAATGAAATATGGTTTTAAAATCATTAAAAATTCCCTCAGCGCTTTCAGAGTTACTAAGAGCCGACTTTTAGGTTCCAGAAACAATCTGTGCATTTTTTTCTCCCCTGATAACTGCCTGTGCCGTTTCCATATGACCTTGATTTACAGTCCTGGGCTGCGTCTTTCTGCCAAGTCATGACAGCATGCCTTCAGTATGGGTCTAGGATCCCACAGATGTGGCCCATGAGGGCACAGGGGTGGTCGGGAGCTTGCCCCACCCCCACAGCCTCATGGCACGAGGGACAGCAGAGTGTCTTGCTGTTTTTGCCCGACCCCCTGGTTAATGCAGATCTTCTCTCTCCTCCTAGGCCTGGGCCTGGTGGCACACACTGCTTGGGCGCCAGTGTGGAGCACGCGGTCTGCGAGAACCTTCCCTGCCCCAAGGGTCTGCCCAGCTTCCGGGACCAGCAGTGCCAGGCTCACGACCGACTGACCAGCAAGAAGGGCCTGTTGACAGCAGTGGTGATTGATGGTAAAGGGTGTGGCCTGGCCTGTCACCGTGGCTTCCTGCTCTTCTCCCCCAGGAACCATAAAAACCTTGTAGGGAAACTCCCAGGGTGCTCCCCACACTTGCCCAGCGCAATGTTCCCTCCCGATACCCAACACAGCCATGGCCCACTTCTGGAGGAGGGGGGTTGATCTTCAATGATCCAACTCTAGGATCTCCCAAGAACTGCTGTCTCTTGCAGGCAGCAAGCCAGATTCATTCTGCACCCCAGCTGCAGCGAGGTGGGTGTGCTGGCAGCCTGCCACCTGGTGCCATATGCAGAGGGACCAAGACAGACTGTGAGGAGGACAGGGTTCTGAGAGGCAGGGCGATGTGTTTGTGTGTGTGTACTGTCTTGCTTTGCTGCAAAGATGCCCCCTGGGTTGCCTTTCCTGGCTCATTTTGGATAGGTTTCACTCTTTGGGGACATGTAGACAATAGTGTACTGTCTGGGAAAGATGACAGTCAGTTCCCATTGTATTTTCTTTGCAAGAACATTCTCCCAAATCAAGAGACTGTGTGCCGCTGGGTTGCCGCAGCCTTACCAGTGACTGCAGAAACTACAGGGAGTGGATCATTGCTCTGTAGAATTCATGGAGTTGTTTGTTTGTTTGTTTTTTTCATTGTAGGTGAGAACACCAGGGACAAGTTTTAGGTTTTCTTTTTCTGCTGAAAACTCTGTTCCTCTTTAGGAGATGTGCCTTCGTGTTGTGCGCTGACATTACAGTCCCACCACTGAGCACACTGTGAGCCAGACCTGAGTTAGCATTACACACATCACCCCGCTGGGTATGCAGCGCGAGGGGTGCAGAAGAAAAGGGGAGACTGGTTATTCGATACATCTAAGATCACAAGCAAGGAAGGGAGCCAGCCCTGATTCCGGAGGAGTAACGTTAACTCTGAACATAACCAGATGTCACCTGGCTCCCAATACTTAAAGAAGACAAAAGCATGACTTCTTGGGTTCTGAGTGAGGGAGCTTTAAGAAGAATGAAAGTAAGAGGGCCAGGTTTCCAGACATCCTCTGAAGATTTTAGTGGAAGAATCACCTCCTAGTGCCAAATCTTAGATTTCTTCCCTGTGATGCGAAGAACCTTTGAAATTTCCATTCTGCTATCTGTGATGACAAGTTCAAATGTGCATAGGCCCAGACGCTGCTAGCTGTAGCAGCTTTAGATCTGCAGCTTTCTCTCTCTCTCTTTTTTTTTTTTTTTTTTTTTGTGGATCCAGGGATTGAACTCAGGCCCTTGCGCTGGCCAGTGAAATGCTTATTCCACTGAGCCATCTCCCTGGCCCTAAATCTGCAGCTCTTATTTAGCCTGAAAACCCTAACTCATTAGCTGGAAGCTGACTTGTAAAGTAACACATGATGTTCTTGAGTCTAATGATAACAGGCAGTGCCAAGCACCTCATGAGGGGACTGATTTTCAAGTATTGGAGAGCTCCCCTGGATATTATCCTTTTTGAAGAAGAATTCCACCTTTGGGTGTCACAAGACAGAATTTGAGAGCGCTCAGTCTTTGTGCCCTTGACTTCCCCTGCAGACAAGGAGGGGGAGGTCCCTGCTCCCAAAAGGAGGGAGCGTGAGCAGCTGGAGGCGCAGGGTCTGCACGGTCCCCAGCCTGTGTGTGCCTGAGCATCATTCTAGTGCAGAACAAGGCAGGGGACTCCCAGCCGTGTCAGTACATCTAGACTCCTCCCTGGGAGGGAGACGGCGACAGAGAAAGCTTCCAAGCCTTCTGGTTTCCCTACGAGGTCAGAGAAAGCACCTTCTAGGCCTCTTCTTGTCCTCCCCGCCTTTACTGAAATCAGGTCTGAGGTAGACTCGCCCCTTTTTCATTTCCACCCGCTCCGCACAAAGTTGTTATTCTTTCCTCGGTTCCTCGCTTCAGTTCTCCCGCCGCCTTTGTTCAATGCAGAAATCCCGCTTCATTGTGTTTTTCCACAGATTCCTCCAAGCCCAGCTTAAGCCTCTATTTTCCTTCTAACCACTTTTGGGTGCATGAGCTCTTTGGTTCCCTTATTGTCGCGGTGGCTGAGACTTCTGTCCACCTTGACTCCCATTCTGGAAGCCTCACAGGTCCCCTTGGGACCTCACTGGGTTTAGAATGCAACTTTACACCCACTTGCTTTTTGTTTGTTTCTGCACAAGTAATAATTGTGCTAGTATGTCGCCGCCTTTGATCTAAAAAGTACATCCCTGCTTGATAAGGACAGCCAACAGGCTGTGTTTGCCTTTAAAGGAGAGACCCTGGGTCCAGGGCTCAGTCAGGGCAGCTACACACGTCCTCCTCTGGAGTGGAATTGTCATGATTTTTTGCATATTTGGTTTCATTTCTCTCCCAATTATAAACAGAAGCCAGCATTTTTTAAAAGGAACATTTCACAAGGGTAGAAGCAAAATAATGGCCAATTCAGAAGGCAGCTTCTACGTGTTCCTCTCAAAACCCACTTTCTGAAAGGCACAATTCTAGTTCAGTCCTGATAGGAACGATTCCTGTGGTCGGGCCCTCGGCCCTTGTGAAGCCCATTATGACTGCCCTATTCATAGCTCTGCTATCGCTGCAGAATTCTTTGGTGAGTGACGCATGGTTCAAGAAAGGCAAAGCAATAATTTTTCTTCTTTCTCTCTCCCCCCTCCCTCCCTCTCCTGCCCCACTCTCCATCTCCCTCCCTCCCTCTCTCTCTTCACCTCTCCCTCTTCTCTCCCTCTCTCCTGTCCCCTTCCCTTCCCCCACCTCTCAGAATTCTTGCGGAGGTAGGTTTTCCAAGAGAAAACACAGGACCACAAATCCATACCCACCTCTAAAAGAAGACAAAGACTCTCCTTAGAAAAGATTTCTGGGTGGAAAAGCCTTCAGACAGAAACCAACTGAGCTGGCTGCTTGCCAAACCCACCCTATTCCTGCCTTCTCCATGGACTCTCTAGGCTGTGTCTGGATGGGGCAGTGTTTTCCCAGCCCTTTCTCCCTGGCATGGCAAAGTCCTCTCCAGGTCTGAGCCTCTGAAGGGATGAGGGCTGTGATGGCAAAGGCTTTCTGACCACACCTTAGCCAAGTTGTCCTTGGTTGCTTAATGAGCAGAGAGTATCTTCAAGGACCCAAGGGCCACGTTGAAGGGCCAGGGCCAAGACCTCTGAAGATGTCATACCTTTTCTGTAGCTACAGCTTAGAGATGGAGCCACATCCTCTTGCCCTAACCGCAGTCTGCCTTTCTGACAACTTGCCTGCATGTAGGCTAATAGGGCAACCCATAGCATATCTTATATAAATCTACATCCTTTATCCAAATTTTGGGGGGCCAGATGTAGTGCAGAATTCAAAGGACGTTAGCATTAGAAAAGCAAAAACAATGAAATCAACCAAATAGTAATAGCCCTGGTGGAATCCAGGAAGGTACTCTAGAGATAGCTGGACATCTCTACCAAGGGACCCTAAATACAGCACTGTTGCTCAAGGACCAATGCATGTCAGTAAAGCTTGGTTTTGCTGTCCACTGTATGTGCCACAGATATAAGAAAACACTTGGAATCTCTTGATTACACATAAGGCAGTGTAAGTTTTCTCTGGTATCCATCAGCAGGAAGAGAAATGACTACTCTGTGTATGAACTCCAGTACTGAGATCTCAGTAGAGAGATTCCTTGGTCCAAATGCCGTCAGGTGATCAATGCTGGTCCAATCAACTGAGGCTTGACTGTGAGGTCATAGTGAGAAGAGAGAATCTCATTGGCCCAGCTACTAGCTGGTGGTCACTGCTGGTCTAGTCAACTGAGAGCTGGCTACAGAGAGCTAGTAATGAAGTCCTGATGGGTAGTTCTGGGGACAGGAGGCTGAGTAGCCTCCTCAACTGTGTCTTCTACCTAAGGCCAGGCAGAGCTTAGATACTCACTTGTGATGGTCTCAAAATTACAGCAGCCAAGTTTGATCCCCAGCATGCCATGCCAGCCCTGCCCCCAGGGCATGCTGAGACAGAAACTGAGACTGGGCATGGTGGCACACGCCTGTAATCCCAGCCCTTGGAAGGCTGAAAACAGGAGCATCACTATGAGTCAGATCTGTGTAGTAAGACCCTGTAGACTCTGTACTAAATACATTTTTTTTAAAAAATTACATGGTGCCCTAGTAAGACTTCATAATTGCTGGCAGAGAGAGAGCTGCGCCTCTACAAGTTCCTCATTAGTACAGTGCGCCAGTAAGAATCCTCTACACCTCTACCAACCAGAGGTAGCCGCATGACTCTCAGGCCTCTAGGCCCATCTTCTCTGCCCTGTGTCGGCTCCCTCCGGTCAGTCAGAAGTCCTGATGGCAGGCTGAGTCAATCAAAGCGTCATCTCAGTCCACACCTACCATGCAGGAGGGAAGGCCGCACCTCTGTCCTTAGCGTATCGCTGTGTAATGGTTCATGATTTGCCCACCTTTGCCACTAGCAGGAATGTGAGAGTCTGCTCAAAGCTGCAGCGTATCGTTCATGGTTAGTTCCTGGGGTTTCTTATCCGTGATGTTAATATCCTAACCATGGCAGACTGGAAGGACTATGCAAAGAGCTGTGAGGAGCCTGCGCTTCCTTCTGACATGTAAAAAAAGTTCTGCTCCGATCCTTTGAAGGCTAACACTGCTCCTCCATAAACGTGGGCCACACCCTGAATTCGGAGCACAGTCCTCAGAAAGGGAGATGGGCAAACAGTGGACAATCCAGCCAGGCTGAGGACACAAAGCCCACCTCTGCTCTTTGCTCTGGAGCCTGGTTATCCCAGGATTCCTGAGCCGCAGAGGGCAGTGGGTCAACTGGGCGCACTTGGGTTGTGGTGTATGTCATGCATTGGCGCCTGCTCCTCCTGCCTTGCGGAGCCTCCACCTCCCTGGTGCTCACAGGGAGAGCCCAGACAACCTTCACACCTTCCCAGGCTGGCCTCTCTAGCTTTCCTCGAAGCAGTGTCTATTTTTCTACTTCTATCCCATTTCGTTCTGCTGATGAAAGTATACACCCAGAGTGAAGAGGTCAGAGTGTAGCCCTCCCCTCAGAGGCCACTGTGCACACACCATGGGTCCCTGTGTGTGATGGAGCAGTGACAACATGCACCTGAAATGTGCAGACACTGCTTAGCTTGCTGTCTGGCATGTAATGGCTTATAAATGTCATTATGTTTTTATCATCACTGTTATTGCTGCTGAATTAATTAGCTCAAAGCCCAGTTCCTCCCAGGATGTCAATCTAAGGGTAATTAGAATCCGGTTTGAAGCCACTTTGGTCAAGGTACGCTTGCTTACAGTGAAACATCAGCAGCAGCACAGTGTGTAGAGTAGGCCCCCCAGCCCACTCAGACTAGAGGGCCGGCCGTGTTGCTGCTTCTGTCCCGCCAGCTCCGAAGGTACACACGGGAAACCTCTAACAACCCAAAGAGCCCATCAGTAATCTTGTCCTCTGAGCTCCCTGGAAGCTGACCTCAGTTGCTGGTTCCATCTTCCACAGCTGTCTTTCTTAGAGCTGCTTCCTTGGGCCCTTCTGAATGGAGGGACCCTCGCCCCCAGGGTGCCGCAAAGGAAATGAGTCATTACATCCGGGTTACACCCCGTGCTCCGTGAGCTCACCCCCCACCTCGTGGAACTTGTCACGTGTGCACATCTGGGATTTGGTCTGCGATTGTCTGTGAGACCCCTGGGGCACACTTCACTCATCCTTCTTCCTCCAGCAGCGTTGCAGCGTCTGTCCGCAGGCTGCTCTGAGGGAGGGGCTCGAGGCGTGCCTCCCGCCTTGGGTCAGGGTCAGGGCTTTCTTACTTGCCTACCTAAGGAACTACAGCTGCCTAGGCTACTCTTCAGAGTAGAGTTTGCCCTGCAACAGGCTGCAAGAACGGAGTTGAGCATATTTCCTCTGATAAAGCTTCCAGCTGGGATGCCAAGACCGCATCTGCTGTATAAGCCTTCTCTGCCCTGCCCTTTGCTTACCTAGAACCACTAGAAGCACCCACTGGGGAAGGCCGATGGTGGAGATGAGGACCAAGCTGGCAGTACAAAGTTCTCCCGCTCAGTGGAGGTTTCCTTTGCGATGTAATCCATCAATGGCATGAGAATTAGGATTTGGATTGGGGATGGGAGTCTTCTATTGATTTATTCAAGAACCTTTACTGAACTTAGGTTCTTCAGAGTGCTTAGGACTCTGACCTGAAGGATGTCAAATTTGACGTTTTAAAATTTGGGACTGCTAGCACATAGGCAATGAGATATCTTGGGGATAGGACCCAAGTCTAAATTCTTCTGTTTCCTACACACCCTATAGCCCTCAGGTGATTTACACAATATTTTTAGTGTACCTGTGCTTTAACCAATCACAGGAGGTCAGGTATTAAATTTTGTACTTTTCATGTCATCATAGGACTCAAGAAGTTTTAGAAGTTAGAGTATTTTGAATTTTGGATTAGGGGATTAGGGGATTAGGGGTGCTTCATCTGTAATTAGAATTCCTCCTTGTTGCATTCTATATCTGCCTTACATAGATTCCTTTGTATGTAAGATTTACTGCACGTAAATGGATGGTAAAACAAGCTGTTGTTATTTGCAAATTTATGAGCCAAAAGCCTGGATGGAGATTTAGGCAGAGTGTACATAGTGGCACCTGTCCTATCCCACTGCAGGGATGGTAGGAAAAGAGAGAACTCTGGGTATGATAGTAGCTCCCTGGGTAGTGGCAGCTTTCTGTAAAGCCAGGTACAAGGAAGGATTTGCAGGCAGAGGGAACAGCCTAGGCCAGTGGTGGCAAACGTATGGCATCGTGCCACAGGGAGTACAGGGGACCCCCTCTGTTGGCACAAGAGCTAAGTTGCCCCAGCAGCTGAGCCTCAGATAACAGTTGTTTCTAAACTAAAAGCTTTGGTATTCTGGTTTAGCTGCAGTGTTGGCACTTGGCAACGCGCAAGTGCGTTTGGGGTTAAAGGTCGGGCACTCGGCCTCTGTAAGGCTCACCGTCACTGGCCTACGCAAAGGCACATGAACTTGGTGTGTTCTGGAAACTCATGGTTCCAGGGGCAGCAGGACCTGGGACTGCCATCTGTCTGGGGACATGGCTCTAGGAGTTGTCCTGGGGTCCCCACGTCACCTTCAGTCCCTCACTCCCGCTTGCTGTCTTCCAGGACCTCCATGCCTTGTGTCTGGCTCTGAAGCTATGCCCGGCAGCTAGGGAGAATGTGGAGGCTTGTAGTAGAAGCCGCTGTCATGGAGATGCCCTGGACCATGCTCCTCACGGAGGGTCCTTCGACCTCTCTTCCACCTCGGGGCAGCTCCTGGGCTCAGCCTGGCTGCACACACAGCCTGCCTGGATAGGGACAGCTCGCGGCTGTGCCTTTCTCGCCCAGTGTGTTTAATGCCTACAAGAAAAGCAGCACTACATCTTTGCAAAGCCTGAGCGCAGTGAAGGAAACCCAGAGCTCCTGCCCACGCTTTCGCGCGCCTGATTCTGAGTCTTTCTCGAGGTGCTGGTTTAAGAGTCCAGAGGAGTCTGCGTGCGTGCATACCTGAGGGCTCGTGCTGAGCTGCCGAGACCTTTGCCCATGCCAGTCTGTCTTCTTCGGGCCTGCCCATCACCTGTACCTGCCTGCATCCTGCGAGCCTCACAGCCCCCTTCCCATCTCAACATCTGCCAACCTTTCCCTCCTCAGATAAGCCTTGTGAACTCTACTGCTCGCCCCTCGGGAAGGAGGCACCGCTGCTGGTGGCCGACAGGGTTCTAGACGGCACGCCCTGCGGACCCTACGAGACAGACCTCTGTGTGCATGGCAGGTGCCAGGTGAGCGCTTTTCCTTATGTCCTTGGTGAGCTTTGCAAGGAGACTTCCTCTCCCCAAAGGGGTTCGGCATGGAGGTGAGGGCTCAGGAGGTGAGGGGTATGGATTTTCCCAAAGCGACACCTACTGGCGCTGCCTCCTTCAGCCAGCAGGGCCTGGCGTGCAGCAGTGCTTTCGGCAGTGACAGAGCACAGCGCCCACAGCAGGGCCCCCGCGAGCTGGGTGGTAGAAGACAGTAGCAGCAGGATCATCTCAGATCTTTTTAAAATTGCTTTAGCAATCATAATAAAAGAAGCAGGCAGGTGCCAAAATAAAAACTAGACTAGAGAATGCATGGGCAAGTTGTGTTCTCTTTACGTGCAAAAAAAAAATTAGTAGGCCTAAGAAAATGCCTTTGTGGGTGCTACACAGGGTGGCAGATATGCCTGGCTTTTCTGGAACATTCTACCTGATGGAATAATGAAATCCCTAAACCCACCTTGATGTTGGGTATCTGTGACTTATTGGAGCACTGGTGAACGCCATTTAAGAAGGTCAAAATGAAGCAGAGAGGGAAGAGAGAAGAAAATGCATCCTCCCCTTGGATGAAATCCACCAGAGCCAGCAGCCACCGGCGGCCTGTGCCCCCCAGCCCAGGGCCGTGGGCCCCGCGAGGCAGAGGTCAGCTGCGCAGCCTGTTTGTGTGTGAGAATAAGTATCTTGTGATTGTGGGAGCGCCTGAAATGGGTCAGGAGACCTCGGGATTTCGGCGTCTGAGGGGCAGGACTGACGCGATGCCCTGCGCCACAGCAAGGCCATCTCCTGGTGACTGCAGTGTAAGCATGCAAGAGACCCCAGTGGCTGGGTCCCTCGAGGCTGCTGCGACAGAGCTCCGTGGCGGGTTGGGCAGTATGTACGATGAAACATAGTTTGGGAGGCGGCAAAGTGCAAGGTGAAGGCACCCTGAGACTCCGTGTCTGATGAGGGCCCCTTTCCCAGAGGTGGCGCCTTCTTGTCCTGCTCTCACGTCCCGGAGGGGGACAGGGGGCTCTCAGCAGCCCCTTGTATAAGGCTCTGCTCTTCTCCTCAAGGGTTCAGCATTTGGGCCCCGACCACTGGCACCCCAGGAGTTTGGAGGACACACTCTTCCGACCACAGCACCCCAGGAGCCTGTCTTCCCTGGTGAGGGACACCTGCTCTCGCTGCCATACTGCAGCACGTGGGGCAGCCAGGGGCTCTTGGCGATGGCAGCCCAGGAGTTCCAGCCATCTGACACAGGAAGGAAATCGGCTATTTCTTTCAGTTTTTACACATCCTGCCTTGACCTCCGTGACCATCCCTTGTGTTAATTTAATCAAGGAGTCCTCCACGCAAGTGCCTCTGAAGGGCCTTCCAATCTTACTAGGAAAAGAACAACATGTTTTTCTGGAGTCGAGCAGATCTTTTTTTGTTTGTTTGTTTGTTTGTTTGTTTTACGGTACCGGGGAACTCGGGACGCTGCGTTTGCCTGGCAGCTGCTTACTCTACTGAGCCATCTCCCTGGCCCACCAGTCAGCTCTTGTGGCTTCAGTCTCCATGTCTTCCGGAGCTGATACTCATCCTCCACCCTTCGTTTCTGGGAAAACTTAAAAATAGCTGGAAAAAAAAAAAATGAGAATCTCTGGGTCATGGGGAAGAGAATTCAGTCCTCCCTGGAGGGGCTATAGGAATAGCGCAGTGGCCTAAGCACCTGCCTGGCAAGCACAAGGATTCAGGTTTGATCCCTCAGGTACCACATGCTGTGCCACAGTGCTGGCCACTGAAACCAGGCATGGTGGCACATGCCTGTAATCCCAGCACCGGCAAGGCTAGGACAGGAAGAGCACTACAAGTCCAAGCTGTGTAGAGAGACCCTGTACCAAATAAATAAATTTTTTTAAATTAAAAAAATAAAAATACGGGGTTCAATCTCCAGTGTGCCATGCCGGCCCCTTCCCTGCTGAGACGGACATTGAGACTGGGTGTGGTGGCACATGCCTGTAATCCTGGCTCTTGGGATGCTAAAAATGGGCAGATTACTACAAGTCTAATGTACGTAATGAGACCTTGTAGACCCTGTACTACCATATAAAATATAAAATAATTTTTAAAAAAATCCTCCCTTGATGATGAATATGCAGAGCCTGGCTGCTGAGCCCCAGGTCCACTGCAAGCAGCGGACCTGCTTTATTCTCTGCTGCTCCAGCGCCTACCACAGTGTAGGCCTCGCGACACTGGTGCATGAATGACAGAAGAGAGGCAACCAGTGTAGCTGCAAGAGTGAAGTCTAGGATGGTCTCTGCCATAGCTTCCCTGCCAAGTCCAAGTTAGTCCCAAGCTGGGCGTTTTTAGGGCAAAGCTTGACAAAACCCAGGCTCCTTGGGCCCTGCCTGGCTTTGTCATCAGATATGGCTAAGTGTGGGTGATGAATGTGTGGTGCCTGAGAGTGCTGGCCAGGCAGGCTCCTAGGGAGGGAGGCCAAGGTGCTCACGCTGGGCCCTCAGGGCTGCTTGCTCTAAGCACCGACCGTGCAGGCCCCGGCCCTGGGCAGGCTGAGCAGGGCTCTTATCGCTAGTCCTGGAGCAAGGCCTTGCTGACAGTCCTCAGCAAGCCTGCTGGCAAGCGCAGTGCGGGCTTTGTTTCCTTCCTAAGTTGCACACTTGTTTGGCTCATTCTGCAGGCCCAAGTGTGCTGCAGCCCGGCCACCTACATTCTTTTACTAACAGCTTCCCAAGTCAGAGCTCTGGTGGCCTCCAGGGCAACACCAGCTGAGCCACCACTTGCCCTTTGCCAGCACCTTCTATGGTCTCTTGCCAGCAGGGAGGTATTTCTAAGAATGTTGAACTCCCGAGCCAGTGGGGGAAGGTGTTTCTACCAGACATGATTTCAGCCCCTACTGCTGTGTGCCAGTGGGCATTTCCATGACCTTGGGTCTGATCCCAGCATTTTAACTGGGAAGTCTTTCCCGCACTGTGACTGAACAACGGTCGGTTCTTTAGCTGATGGAACGAGGTCAAGCTGCCGTTCATTTGGATAGTGTTAAGTCTGCGGACATCTGGCACCAGGGACCCTGATCCCGCGCTGCAAATAGGAGTCTTCGTCAGTCTGGCTGTTATCACATGGCACTGTAGGCTGCATCGCTCCTACACCTACTTCTCGGTGTCGTGGGGGCCGAAGCCAAGGTCCAGGTGCCACCTGGCTCTGCTGAGGTCCCTCATCCAGGTTGCAGACTGTTGATTTATTGTGTCCTCAAAGGGCAGAAAGAGAGCTCTTTGGCATCTTAAAAAAAGCACTAATCACCTCCAAAAGCCAGGCTTCCAGACACGCTTGGGTTTGGGAGTTCAACACGCACTTTTGGGGAGAACACAAACTTTGTTCAGTCCATTGCTGATGTGACGCAACGGCACGGAGGCAGTGTCTTCCCGTCCCAGCCACCACCCCGTCTCCACAGACCACGCCCAATCTGTCTCCATCGTCCTCACGCTGTTGTCATTGCGTCTGTTGTCACCTGCAGCGAGCCTGGCACTAACCAAGCAGAGTCAGGGACCCAGAGGTGCAGGCAGTGACTCCTTTTGCGGTGCTCTTTGGTGTTCTAACACGCCTCAGGGGCCTCACCTGGCCAATGAGGAGGACACACGTTGGCCTTCTCCTCCCGAGGCGTGCGCCTGGTGACCTCTGCCTCCGGGCGGCCCATTCATCGTGGCAGAAAAGCCGCCCTGCCACTAGGTGGCAGCAGCACCACCTGCAGGCACTTGGGTGGAAACCCTAAGAAACAACTTGCTTTCTGCAGGAATTTAGAGACCACCTGCTGTTATTCGAACATTTTTCTTTCTTCAGAGAAACCCTGAGGATTAACCTCAGCTGATTCTTTTTTTCAGCAGGGAAATCTTTAGACAGTGCGTTTATTTAATAAGTGTAGGTTAATCGGAAGGAGGAATTACAGGCATGTCACTGAATAAGGATTTCAAGTTACTCAGCTGGGCCAGCTCACCTGCACACAGTGGCCATGCGTTCTCCCCTCCCGCCGCACTGCATCAGCTGATCCTTAAATCTCTTGAAACCCCAGCTGAGCATCCATACATAGATTTGTAAATCCAATACTACAAATACATTATGCCACATTCAATAACTGTTGACTAGAATGTTCTCGATTCCTGTGGTTCTTGTGAATGAGTAAGTCAAGGAAAACTGGTTAAAAAGATAGCAGTCATCATTTTTAAAAATCTCAGGTATAGTTGACAAAGAATCTATATTCACTGTTATAATTAAACCACAATGGATAAAAAATAGAAATCATCCCCACTGCATGTAGAAATATCGCCATGGCATACTTAGGGGATGCTTTTCCTTCTCTTCAGCTGTAAATTTTGCTATTTGGGGGTAGCAGAGGGACACTGGGAACTTTCCAGAGACACGGTAACTAGTCAGTAGCATACAGGCTCCTTCCTACATGGCACTCCGAGTAGGTTCCACCAAGCTGCAAATAGCAGGCTGATTCAAACCATAACATGAAACATGGAAATATCATTTTATTCCATTTTGTGAGGCCTGAGTTAAGTTTCATTCCAGTGAGTCACAAATTGCTTAACATGCTGAAATTAAACTTAACAGCACTCATAAAAGTGGGAGGGGACTGAAGGGGTAGAAACACAAACATTGTCTATTTTTCAGCAAGGCCCTATAAATCAAGAATCCCATCATTAATGATTCCTGCTCTTGGCCTGCAGAAGCTGAGAAGCCAGGGGAATAGGTCTTTAAATGAAACTTGCTTCTGGCGCTACTGACGTACGGTGCGTGAGTCACACTGACACGTAGCCTTAGCAGTCGGCAGCAGCCAGGTCCAACGGTACCTGAGGCCCAGACACGCTTGGACTTTCTTCAATGCTCTGTTAGCTTGTGCACACTGGTGGCAGATCAGGGTCTGACTTCCTTAGGGCCACAGTTTGTGTGCACAGCCAGGGCTCAGTGACCACCAAGGGAAACAGAGCCTGTAAGTCTCTTCAGTGGAGCAAATGTGTCTGCTTAATCTGTTCTTCGCTAAGAGCTGGGCCACATGGGAGCCTTTGGTATCATATTGAGAAAACAATTTAAGCAATGAGTGGGTGTATGAGTGGATGCCTTACCTGAAGGGACTGGAGTAGGTCTGGAATCTGGAGCTCATTTCAATGGACTGTTTTCAGTGTCAGGAATTAATTGGCCTCCCATGGTGTGTACAGAGGTGAGCAAAATTACCGGTGGCATAACGAGTTGGAAGAGAGTCTGACCTTGGAAAGAGATAATAACAGTGCAGTACAACATACCGGGCAGTGATGCTTGGGCCTGATTTCAACAGTGCCCTCCCTTGTGCCTGTGCCACACCATGACCCCACAGCTGGCGTCTCCACAGTGTGGTTGGAAGTGTCAAACTTTTGTGGACAACGCCCCTCTAAGCCTCCCAGGCAAAGGCAGTAGAGCAGGATCCTTAACAACAGACAAGAGGATTACTCCATTTCTCTTTGGACAATTAATAAATGGAAATATTGCTAAAGGAACAAAGTAACAGAGCTCAGAGCTGGAACAAGTGGAGAGTCACAACTTAAAAGAAAGCTCAACCTGAGAGTCCTAGACTTGGGTATGGAGGCTGGACGTGAAGAGTTGGCTAAAAACAATGAGATGAGCCAAAGGCGACACAGAGCATTGTTGGCTATGCCCAGTCCTGCTTGTCTCTGGCCATGTGGGCTGCTGGGGAAAATACTGGTGGCTCCCTTCCAGAATAGGAGGGCATTGTTCATGCAAAACTAGGGCTGGAGGCGTGGCTTTCGTGCTCGAGACACCTACCCTTATGGGTGTAGGGTAGACTCCAGCTTCCCGCCCATTAATCTGGAAAGGAAATGTCTAACGCTGCACTAGCCACCATCAGTTAGCGGTCTCCTTCCATTGGCCTTGTTGTTCCTCGTGCCCCCATTGGGGTGAGCGACCAGAGATCATCAGCTATTTGAAGAAAATCAGCAACATGGACAGAAAAGACTAAGAAAAATAAATAGGAAAACCGACCCTAGCAGAAAATTGGTGCAATTGTAGAATTCTCCATAAACCCATGCTATTAGTCAAGCACATGGGCAAAAATAAAGTAATTTTGAGATGCAGAAGAACTCGGAAATTTGATTTTCCATATATTCATTCTGGAGAAATTACGTGTAGTTTAGCAAAACAAGGATGAAGTCAAGATTGGGGAAGAGGAGTATTATAGGCCATGGTGGTAATTACCAGGAGCCAAATAAATCCTGGCCTGACAGCTGTGCAGCTGGCCCAAATCTGCATGCACTTAAAACCCAAAGAAGAAGTCGGTGTCGCCCTCCAACTAGCAGACAGGATGAGGTAGTAGTTAAAGGCAGCTACTGATTTCACGAAGCAAATAAGGTGCCAGAGGGTAATGGTAGACTGCCTACCCAGCATGCTCCAGGGCTCACCGTCAGCCTATGTGCCTCTCTCTGGCCTCATCCTGATGGCTCATTGGCAACCTGCTGGGTTCATTCTACCTGACAGGAGTGTGGTCTATAAGTACAGTACATGTTTAATGGTTTTAAAAGTTTATTTTACACTAGGACACAATGCCTTTAGCCTCCCCCTTAGTCCTCCTTCTCGCTTCAAACAGCTTTAGCCCCCCATTCTTGCCACAATGCATAGTTCTGCAAATCCTCTTCCATGAGTATCTTTAGGTGTGCTGTCCTGGCTGCGTCAGTTTCCTGGGTTGATTCCAAATGTTTACATTTCAAGGTCACGTTGACTTTGAAGAAGAGCCACTGGTCACACGTTGCCAGGTCCAGTGAATGTGGAGGGCAGGGACGCACTGGTGCTGTGACGAGCCTGCTTTGCACCGGGTGGCGCTTGACAGCAGCCTTCTTTTTGATCATGCTTCCTGAGGACACTTGGGAGGGCACGTTTTCAGAACTGCTTTGGAAAGTGACAAGAAGGATGGGCTTGGTGTGTTTGAAGCCGGAAGGGAGAACTCGGAGGGAAATTAACGACACCACGTCTTTTACTGTAATAAATGGTTAAAAGTTAAACATTCATATATTTCTGTTGCCCCTCATATATGCAAAAGAAGTGAGAGGGAAACAGACATCGTAATCCAAAGCAAATCTCCAGAAGCTGCCTGGCAGCACTGTAAAAACTGTGGAGATAAAAGGGATTAATCCACTCTGATTTACTAAGGCTTGATAATGCTGCATTTTCAGTGTGAAGATGTGTGAGTGGATATTACAGCAGACTGACAGTGAACTCACTTCATGGAAAAAACCTATCTGTATATGTCCATCTATCTCTGTCCGTATCTTTTTGTTCATAAGTCGACAGTGCTAATAGACTGAAGTAGGATACACTTAAAAAAAAACAAAAACAAAAACAAAAAAAATAACAACAAAAAAGACTCTGCAAGAAAATCCCCATCTAAGTTTGAGAGAACCAAGTGTCCTTAGGTTAGAAGAGGAATCGATGTCTGAGTGTCCCAAAGAAAAAAGGCAGGGCCCCCGTTCTCAAAAGCAAGGTCTCTAACTTCCAGTTTTGTTCAGGGTTTATCTTGGTAGGAAGTCGTCGTTTTTATGCCTTTTTTGAAGATGTGCTTTGTCTCAGCACCTCGCCAGCCACTGTGCATGTGCGTAGTGGAACAGGAAAACCAAGATGGGACGACCCAGTGCTCTGTGGCTAAGGATCTGCTAGGGGATGAGGCATGCAGGGAGCCTACCTGCCAGGCACGGGGCCTGGTAAAGAGCTGATAAGAGACCAAATGCAGACGTAGCAGAAAGCAGAGTGGAATGTGGTTGATTAATGCATCAGACCTTCATCGTGCACATTCTCAGGCCAGACACTGGCACTGGCTGAGGGACCTTCTGTGGAACAGTGTGGCTGCGGGGAGAGGTAGATAACTCACAAGAGACCCCATGTTAGAGCTGGAGAAGCTGCCCGGACCAAGTGAGGTATGCAGAAGTTGTTTGATCAGGAAATCCTAACTGAGGTGCCAGACAAACCAGGCACGAAGTTAGAGCCCGCCAGTGACAGAACAGAGATGTGTCTTGAAAATCAAAGGGAGCCTACGAAGGAAAGATGTAGAGCTCTGAGCGCCTGAGAGAGGTGGGAAAGCCCAGGGGCTGGGTCCCAGGGCCACGCAGAGCTAGCGCGGGGGTGGGGGCAGCTCTGGTGGTGGTCGCCCTGTGGCTGGCCCCCAGCCTGGAGACCGTGACGGTGGAGCTCTGAAGCAGCACATGGAGCAGCACGCACCTAGTGCCCAGGCTTGGCCCAGGGACATTTACAGGACTCTGATTTGAGCGAGACTTCGGTGCTTGGACACTTTGTATGCTTCGCCCTAGGAGCTTATACTGAGCAAGTGGCAGTGGCAGCTGGGAGGCTAGATGAAGAAGCTCCGTCACAGCTGGTGTCCCCCAGGTTACAGGGCTGTCTGGCCCCACATGGTGTCACTGCTGACTACCACTCACATCTATGTGTTTCATTTTTTATTAGTACATATTTCTTCTGTATCTTTGCATGTCACCTAACCTCCAGGTGCCACAAAATCCACTCTGATGCACTGGCTGCACACCTGACTAGGGCCCCGAAAACCTCCAAGGTTGCCCTTGACCAGGAACAAGTGTGATCCCTTTTTCGAAGGCTGCCTTTTCTAGTGTTTGTAATGATGTTTTGTGGATTAAACTAGCTCAGCTCTTACTACATCTCAGTCTTTACTGAAATATATTCAATTATCCAGCCCCTTTGGGGAACACAGTAATAATTCTCCATTAATTGCTTCCCAAAGAAGCAAAACATCTCAGGATAAGGCTCTGGAATTTTGAGTAGGAAAACCACTCATCGAACCATGTGAATTAGCAAACACAAGTATAATGGTTCTTGGAGGGTGGTCCCAGGGCAACATTGTCAACATCACCTGGGAAGTTGTTAGAAATGCAAAGTCAGGCCTGCCCTGCTGTGTGCATCAGAAACTCCAGGGTGAGATTTAACAGTGAGTGTTTTAACAGCCTGTCCGATGAGTCTGGTGCCCCCGCCTGGCAGAGCATGGCCAGCGTGATGAAGCAGAGGCCCCTCGTCCACTGCACCTCCCAGGCTTGGCACTGGCCTCCACGGTCCTGCTGTCCATGTGGCATTGCTCAAGTCCTGCCCAGAATGGGGGGAGTGGAACTGGAGGGCAGTGACAGCCTGTGCCTGAGAAGCTCGGGAAAGAGCTAAACTGCTCAGCCTGGTAGCCTGGTTTCCTTTATAGCCTGAAGCACCAGTGTGTGGCTGGGGTGCAGGGCTATTTTATTCTGGGAAGGTTTGCCTTAACAGACAAAAATAAAGAGGAACATTGAAATCAATTTAGTGAATAAGCACCCAGTCTTTATCTAATGTAAACTCAGGTTACTTTGCGGATCACAAAAGTCCCCCAGATGCAACACACATGCATGAGCGTGTATATCTGTTTAAGGGGGTGGTAGTAGAAAAAAGCAGTAATTTCTAGTTCCTACTACTCATGAACCTACAGCTGTGCAGCCCAGACCCACCCAGGGTGGAGGCTGCCTTCCCTCTGATCCCAGAAGTCACTTACTGACAAGATTTTAGCCTCGTGGACTTTAGCTGACTGGGTCTCCTAGGTGTGGGCTAGGGCCCATAACTGGCCCTGTCTCCACGGGCACTGGGCCTGCCCTTCTCAGCTGATACCAGTGTAGGTTCTTCTGTAGGTTTAGACTGTTGGCTACTCAGCCAAGACCGGGTGACCCACGTGGCCCCAACGTGAACACCGGCCGTGGGAAATCGTGCCACTGCAGCTGGTGTATGGGAGCCCCCTTTACTTCCTACCAGGGCCTTTGCCTCCCCCACCCTAGTGGGGAGCCAGGTCCTCAGGACTCCTCTGGGGCCCTTCCCTCCCAAGCATATGCTAGAAATATATGTAGTTAAGAATGGTGTGAGAAGGGCTGGCAAGATCGCTCATTGGATGCACCATGCTGGCAACCAAGTCCGGGCATGGTGGCGCCCACCTATAATCCCCGCGCTGGCGAGGCTGAAAACAGGACGATCACTTCGAGTCCGAGCTGCATAGTGAGACCCTGCACAAAATACATTAAAAAAAAAAAATTCTCAAGAATGATGTGAAAATAGACTAAATATGATCCAAGATGTCTTCTATTCATTTTTTTTCTCTTCTAAATTTAAAAGAATTGAAGTATTTTCTCAGACTTCTGAAGTTTGGGGCCCCAGATGCTGTCCCCGTTGGGCCTAATGGAAAATCAGTCCTTGGGGCATCTGCTTTAAAATCCCTCTGACTCTTTTTTTTTTTTTTATTTGTGTGTATGTGTGGCCAGTTTAGCCCACCAGGGGGCAGGGCTGGCTGGCATGTGGT
>NDGN011408024.1:0-25048 GCA_002564285.1 Tympanoctomys barrerae
AAAAAAAAAAAAAAAAAAAAAAAAGAAAGAAAGAAAGAAAAAAAAAAAAAAGAAAAGAAAAGTAAAAATAATAAAGTTCTGGTTCTGTTTTGTTTTGTTTTAAATACTTGTATCCCCAAGTACCCGGGGATGTTTAAGGGAAGCCTGTGGTTCTGAATTGGGCTGGCTTCGTGTCTGTGTCAGGAGCTGCTGGGCCTGGGCCTGGGCCTGGTCCCGAGGCTGCCCTGCGCTCTGCTAGCCTGCCGCCAGGACCTCCGTCCTGCCCTCCCCCTGCACACGGTGCCCCGTTCCTGGGGCTGGTCATGGCCCGCCTGCACGCAGCGCGGTGCTGCCCGTGGGCACCGGAGTGGCCTTCCAGGGGGCTGTTTTTCATCTGAAGGAGAGAAGAGCAAACTGAATAATTTACCGACACTTCCTGGGGGGTCACACCTTTCTTTTCTCTCCTGTCTGCCCCGCCCAGCTGCCATCTGTTCTCCGGAGAACCCCCGGCTGTCCAGGCTTGACAGCGCACCCTGCGGTCCCAGGCAGAAAGGCGAGCTGTGTTAGAAACCTGAAGTCCCTTCTGCATCCGTAGTGGGTCCCGCGCCCTGCGTTCTATTGGTGCCAGCCATTTTGTACATGCACATTAAGAACTTTGGTCTTCCTTGCTTTTCTTCCCAAAATAATTAATTTGTAAAAATCAATCAAGAGGTTTATATCTTGTCTATTATTTATTGAGTTCATCTCACACCTTTAGATGAATACAAAGACGATTTTATAGAGGGCTTATTAGGCACCCAAAAAATAGAAGTGTTGATTCAATATTTACCATACTGTTCAAAATATTTTACTTCATCCATTTTAATGTTCAATTGAGTTTAAATTTATATATTTAATAATGCATTACCAAGAATACAGGCTAGAAGGATTTTTATCTGGTGGATATTTTTATTTCTAAGTTTAGATACGCCTATCACTTATGAGTCTCTCAGATGTGTCAGCTGTTGCTTGCTTCTATGTTCAAAGCTAAGATTATTACTTAAAACAGTCAGATATAAATTCCACAGTAATGAACAGTGACCATTCAGAAGTTTCAGCTGAGATTTTGGCTCATTTCTTTAATGGTCAGTATAATTTTAGTTCTGAGAAGAAAAAAAGCCCTCTTGTTAGGAAACACAACAAATCATATACCTTCTTTTTAGAGCTCTTTTTTTTAAACCTCAAGTAGATCTATTGCAGCTTTAATCAAAATTATTAAATACTTTCAAACAAAGAATTAAGTTGTGAAGTTTTCTTTAACAAATGTTAAATTGAGTAAATTTTTGACAGTTTGAATATTGCTAAAAATTTTAAATTGCTGTCATGGAGTTCAATATTCAGAGCCATAAAAACAGCACAATTTTTAATAGCTAGATCTTGGAAGCAACCCAAATACCCATCAACTGGGGAGTGAATAAAAAAAAGATGTGGGCTTTTTATACAATGGAGTACTACTTAGCCATAAAAAAGGATTAAGTGGAGACCTTTACAGGTAAATGAATGCAATTTGAGACCAGAGTCATAAGTGAAATAAAGCAGACACACATAGATGAACATTGGGTTGACTCCCTAGTGAAAGCTTCAATGAATAATTGTTTGAACAAAACTAAGATGTATTTTGAAAATTTTAATGCATGTTTGTTTTAATTGTATCTGAACTTTAAAAAGATGTTTAAAAAAAGAACTTAAAATAAGAATTAAATTGTGATTCTTAGTTAAAGCAAGAAAATATCATGAAATTCTAAAACTCAAATGAAGTAAAGTCATCCTAATTGTTTGCGACCTTTACCTCATCTTCATTTCATATTATATGTGCCAATAGCATAGGAAGAAATAATGTATATCTAGGAGGGCACCTGATGACGTATTTACAAAGCATTAGAGTGGAATTTCTAGTCATAGTGCAGTGTGACATTTACTAGAAATACTCCACCATTTTCCTTTATTGACACAGATTCTTAGCTTTGAAAGTCGGTGTCGACATAGCTGTACTCTTCTGACACTCAGTGTGTGACTTTTACTTGTTTAGTCACTTTTTATGTCTCTGTTTCTTCCCCTGTAAGTGGAACTAAGACTAAGTGTATTTTTATTAAACCCAAAATTAGCAAATCAATATGCACAGAACTAGATCTGATCTGAAGCCTGCTTGGAGAATAGTACAGGAAGTAGAAACTGTTCTACATTTTTCCTGTGTTATAAAAGAAAACAATGCTAATAACAACAAAAGCAAAGAAGACTAAGCAGGAGAGACTACGTGGAATGCAGAGCCTGAACGGTCGCCAGTGAGCCATTACAGAAGCATTTTCCCATCGATACATATTATGGAATTATTCCAAATATGAAATGAGGTAGTGTATATAGAATGTTTGACAAGGTATCAGGTATATAGAAAATTCCTTCTGGTAACAGTAGTAATGAAGTGATACTCATTTTTAATGGATTCATCAATTACCAAATCCCTATGTAACTTGTTTCTCACACAGTCTCATTGTGAGGATGGATATCTTGTGTTAGATAAAAGTAGGAGGTGTCCTTTTATTTTCATAGAAGGTCATTAAAGTGTCTATTGTTTGAAAATGCATACTTTTGAGTTATTTTTAATATATGAATTCATACTTTAAGATATGTTCAATGTAACTCTGATCTGCAAAACTATGAAAGGTGTTCAAGGAAATTCTGGAAATGAGTTCATAAAATCAAAAATATGTGAAAATGAATTCACCTTTTATTTCTCTTTGTGCATGTGTACTAATTTGATGTCCCTTACAGGACAGTTTTTAGCTGGGAGTGGGGGCACACACCTATAAACCCGGCACTTGTGAGACTGAGGCAAGAGGATTGCCCTAAGTTCTAGGCCAGCCGGGAGTCCATAGTGAGTTCAAGATTTGCCTGGGCTAGATAGTGAGACTTGGTCTCACAAAACCAAAAACCAAATGAAACAAATTGTAGTCACTGAATTTCTTCTCTTTTGAAAGAAAAAATTGGAGAGAGTAGTGATTTTTCAAAGTGGAAGGGGGAGTTGTTTGGGAAGACATAAAAAGTTTATTGTTTTGTTTTATCTTCAGAGAATGCAGAACATTAAAGCTCATCCTTTCTAAATGCTCTATGCTCTGGCGAACTTACAGGAATGCGTCACAAACCCAGATTCATCCTAGCAAATAGCTCTTCTTTCCTTATATTAGACACAGTAACATGATTACATTAAATCCATTAAAATAAACTTTTGTTAGCATTTCGTAGAGTGAAATCCTGTAGATCACAGCCACTGAATGGCTTTTTGGAAATGGCACAATGACAGAGCCTACCAAGGTGAAACAGATTATAAGAACCTGCGCAGGCCATGGTCTTGTTTAGGCGCAAACTTAAATCCACCTAAATATGAAGGAAAAAGGTTGAAGATTCATGACTCTGTTTCTTTCTCGCTCTCACATACTTTGTCATATTCTCTCTCTCTCTTTCTCTCTCTCTCTCTCTCTCAAATAAATAAAGCGGGAAAACCATCTGGGGTTCAAGTGGAATGAAACATTCTTAAAAATGGACCTGATTTGGTAAAGCAGTAACAGAACTTATAAAGGCCACGGATGGATAAAAATGAAATAGGCCATGCATTCCCTACCAAATTCCTTTGCTAATAAGATTTCAGTGTTTTTGCTAGTGTTTTCATTTTTTTCCAATGGCCAAGCCACAGGATCTTGAAGCCTTTACTGAAAAGAATGATCACAAATCTATGAATATGCTAGATTTACACTAATATTACATGGCATCCATTAGGACCTTTATTAAAGGACTAATCCATCATGGAAAGAAAAATGATGATGGATGTCTACATTTTCAACAAAATGGAGAAAATCATCCCACTGTTCTTTGATTTTAGTGTTGTACCATTCCTAAAAATATATGATGACCAGTCAAGTTAAGGTTAACCTTAGGCAGAATGAGAGGATGCTAGAGAGGGTCATGCAGACAGGGATAATGTCCCAAAGGTAAATAAACTGAGGAATGAGATGCTCATGATGGTCCTAGAGGGGCTTTTCAGAAGGACTATAGGAAGCACCTATGCTAGTAAGTTACCATGTAAGGTCAGTGTCTCCTAATGACTCCTAACTTTGAAATAACAAAACTCTGTTCTTAAATCTATTTTGCCAAACTGCACCTGTAGCTGCTGAATTTCCACAGATGCTAAGCTTAACGGCACATGTGTTTGTGTCAGTTGTCAGGACTTGAGTCAACACCTCCCAGAACCTGATTTGCAGTCACAGCACCACTCTTAAGAAGTCCCTTGGTTGAGTTCTGGGTTAAGGACATTTTGAGATAGCTCATCTTATTAGTCAATAACACTTCTCTTCATCTTTAAAGCAAAATTTGAATAGGTAAGTAGTTCAATTGAAGTGCTCTAGGGGGGATTAAAATTATGGAAAGTAGTTTTTTTTGTTGAAAAGTAGTACAAAAAGACAAACTACCATGAATCCTTCAAAGTATAGAATTTCCCTTGCTTCTCTTTACAAATATGGCCATCTGATTTTTCTTACCATTTTCTAAACCAGTTCAAAAACTTCTCTTTCTGCAGCATCTTCAATTGGCGTTCCTGTCTCCTCTGATGTCTTCAATTGATGTAAAATGTTTTCCTGTCATGATTGTTTTAGCTTTGGGGAAGAGTCAGATGTTAGACTCTACCAGATCTGGTGAATATCATAGGTGAGGATCTAACATCTTTTCAAGCCTGTGTTTCTGTTGGAAGTTATTCATTAGCAATATTCACCATATGTTTTGATCATCCCTCTTACAGAGCTCATTTAAGAGGACTTCTAGAATTTCTTTAGTAAGTATCAAAACCAATGGGATAAGTGTTTGAAATGGTGATCATTTTGCGGGTGATTATTGGTAGTGTATTTTTTACTGTAGATCATTTTCAAAACTTAAGGTTTTACCATATGCTTTGATCATCCCTTATATTCTGTGATTTAACTTGGCATCGTGAATCTTTATTTTTATCTTTGATGTTGTAGTCTCATAAACTGGCAGCCATAGATTGCTATAATATGGAAGTTTCCACAAGACAGCCTCAACTTTTAGAATACAACTTTATGGTACTTCCACTGACATAACCAAACTGATGGAGATGTAGAAGCACCAAAGACAGAAAAAGATGGCAAGTGGTCTCTATCCAAGATTGAAATTCTGCTCCATTAAATGGAAATGTTCAAGATTCAGTAGGTTTGTAAACCTACTGATAATCTCCAAGATTATCAAAATAGATTGCTTGTGTTTAAAGACAATTCCAAAGAAATACCAGCTTCATCAAATATTGCAGCAAAATGAGCATGATGCCACACTCCTTTTGCGGGAGGGGGCAAGTTTTTGTAATCACAGCACTCGGTGAGCCTGAAGCTGGAGGAGCACAAGTTTTAGCTCAGTTTGGCAACTCAGTGAGACTTTGACTCAAAAGAATGTAAAAATTAGTGTTGGAGATTTAGCTCAGTGCAAAGGCCCTGGGATCATCACCCAGTATGGGGGAAAGTGGAATGTAGCCAAAAAAGAAAAAAATAGAAAATCCACCTTAGTCCTTCTTAAAAATCTGAAATTTGCCTCCAGAGAAACCTCAGAGCTTTTTCTATTAAAATATATACTTTGGGTTATGTTTTTAAGTTATTTTAACAAGTATGCAATTTTTGCAATGCAATCAAACTTTATGCTGCTAAATATTGAGTTGTTTTGCTCTTAAATATTCACATTTCCTACTACTTCAAAACATAAAACAGGTAAGAAACTGTTGTGCTAAAATACGGACATCTATGAAATACACATGGAGGTGAATGCACTTGGAGAAGTGCTGCTAATTTTTTTAAAAAATGTTCTTAGGTTGCAATGCCATATACTGTTTGGTGACTGGTACTGTCCTAAAGCAGTCAGTAAGGCTCAGTGCTGTGTCTATGGACTGTGTGTCTTCAGTTCCCAATAAATACTAGTTGAAAACTGGTGTAATGTTTATATGTAAAATGCATAAAAGTTTCTGCCTGTTGAAAGGCTGAGGTTTAAAATGTGACAAAGTGTTTTAAAAATAGGCAGATTGATTTTGGTATATTTCCTAATATGGTTAATGTGATATGATAGGCTATGAGTTTGTAAGGAACTATCCCAGAAAAAAGGAGAGGAATGAAGCAAAAAAGCAATATTTATTTGTTGTTTGTGAGGCAGACTCTCAGCTAATCACTATGTACTTTATCTATATATGTAAGCAGGATCATTTGGACAACTGTATTCTACATTTCTGCTGATCTGTGGAAAGAAGCACTTAATGCTTTAATTTGCTTCATCTCTTTTTCCAATTGTTTGCTCTTTTCTCTTCTTAATTTCTTTTTTTCCTGTATTTTATGGAAGAGTCTGCAGGATGTTCAGGATCTCACTACTAGATTGGACTCATAGTGATCCTTCTTTTTACAGCCTCCCAAGTGCTGGGATTATAGGTGTGTGCCACCATGCCCAGCCTCACTCACCATCTGAGCATGTCCTGGGGGCCTGGACAGCATGGCAGGCCCTGGGACAGAACCCCTGACCCCTGTACCTGCTTGCAGGTGCTTTAATCTGCTGAACTATTTGGCTGGCCCAACAACTGAGCTAACTGGCAGACCCCCCTTAATTTCTTATATATTTCTTTCTTTTATTTTTCTTCTTCCAATTTTACATGCATATATCTGTTAATAAGAATAACTGGTTGGAAGACAACAATATGTATAATAAAAATACTGTGAAATTAACATTACTTTGTTAAGCACAATTCTATATCACTCGTAATTTTTTCTCTTTTAATTCTAATTTGTACTCTCTTTAAAAAAATAAAAAGCTATCTTGTTACTAATTATCAGAAGTAGACAGGAATCCTAATTTGTCACTCCAAGGTTTATATTCTTTCAGGTAAATATATATAAGATAGTGAGGGTTATACAAATTTGCAGAGTTATATTGTAGGTAAACTCCATGAACATATTAATTTTTGTTCCTTAATATATCAAATTGAAATGTCTAATACATGCAAGTATCTATATGAACCAATATCAATGGGATGTTGAATGAGATTAACTCTTTTGTTTTCTAGAAGGTTACATTCAAGTAAGTTTGGCCAAGAATGAGTTACAGGGAAATACAGAGACAGCATAATTCTGAATTGGGATAAAGTTTTTTATAGTGCAGTGAGGTACTAGACATTCACTGAGAAGGAGTGACTACTTAGGTTAGGTGTTCAGAGAAGCCTCTCAGGCAGCAGAACATTGAAGCTGAGTTACAAAGAGCGAGAGGAAGCCCATCCTGCCATCCATCAGGAACTGTCCTGGGAAGGAAGAACAGCAGGTTGGAGGGAAAGTGACTGGCAAACTCCTGGGAGTGTGATGCAGCTAGAAGTCAGGGCTACCTTGAGATCAATGACATTTATTCTAAGCGCAGAAAGCTGTTGTTATAGCAGAGAAGTGACATCATATTAACAGTGCCAGGATGAAATACATTAGGGTATTTTGTCCATGTAGTACTCTAGGAAGTGAAAATGCATCTGACAGCTCCATGTGATGATATTCGAGAGCACTGAAGGAGGTTATGAGCTTTGCTGTTCTTTCCTTCTTACTTAGCTTAAATGCTATCGTTTTTCTCTTCTTTGCAAGATAGTGTATATGAAAGTTATGACATTTGGTTCTGCAAAGTGGATATTTACCTCAAAATGCCTTTGCCCTTTCTTGTTGCTGGGACAGTAGATGAATTATAGCCATCACCTTTCCATTTGTTAGGTCCTCTGTGGGGTCTTTGTGAAAGCTTCCTTGGGATTGTTTAGTGCCATAATTCTGCCAATGACATTTTTTTATTGATTTAAACATCATTGAACTAATATGGTAAGATAATGGCTCTGGAACCGCACTATTTCATTTCCCATCTTGACACGGACAGCTGGTAGCTAGGGCTCCTTGTGTGAGCTACTTAACTTTTCTATGCCTCAGGTTTCTTGAATCTCATGTTGAGACAATAGCAATATCATGCAATCTACATAATTGTATGATTATTGTGAGTTTTAAATGAATTGAAAGTAATACGGCACTTGGAAAAGTGCAGGAGCATAGTAATCAACACATAAATTCTAGCTGTCTCTGAAATTGTTGGATTATAGCAGAGTTTAAACTACACTTAGAGGTATTCTGACAAATCTTTTTTTATTCATCCCTTTGCAAGTGGACAAGCAGATAAACAGTCCTTTTCTAGGAATGAAGTTTTTGTATTTCAGTGAGATTGTGGGTTTTGGGAAAGCTACTAGAAAGAAAGTGAAGAAAATAACTAAAACATTGCAAAATTTAGGAAAAGGAAGAAAGCATTAAAAAAAGATTGCCTGGAGTTGGCCAGACAGCTCAGTGGATTAAAGCACATGCTTAGGCAGATGCAGGGGCTGGGGATTTGATACCTGGCCTGCCATGTGGGTCCCCCTCTCCAGGGCATGCTGAGACAGCAATTCAGACTGGGCTTGGTGGGGTGTGCGCCTGTAATCCCAGGGCTTGAGAGACTGAAAAATAGGAAGGATCACTATGAGTCTGATCTGTGTAGTGAGACCTTGTAGAGTAGACCTTGTACTAAATACATTTAAAAAATAGATTACCTAAGAGATTATTCCAAAAAAGCCATTTAATAACCAGGTGTAAGTAGGGTTGTAGTGTCAAAGTAGGCTAACTTGACGAAATGCAAAAAGATAGATAAATAATAATGAGAATCAGCAGTATATCAGGATACACATGATATGTCCAGAGGATGATTGTTGTGAGTCTGTTGTCCCATCTTTATATTATTGATCTGCTTGCAAGAAGTGGGTTTTGTATCCAAAGTTGAAACTTAAGTTTGAGCTGAAGAACTGCAAACAACTCCTTAGATAGAAGAAAGAGGTAGCGAGAGTGCAAGCTTTTGAAAAGAAGCTGGAATAATCACAGTGAGATATACTAAAAATATATTGGGAGAATGAGAACATGGTTGGCAGGTAGGAGTACAGTGCAGTAGGAGAGCAAATATGTATATCTAAGATTAAATATGGTGTTTTTCCTAAAGGAAGATGTGATAAACCCTGAATAGGAAAAGAGGCATATAGAAATCGCTGCCTGTATTTGCATCCTACCTTCGGCAAGACTTGTCTGCATTTTGAGGGTAAGGAGCCGTTACTGAACTCTCTGGACCGCATTTTCCACATCTGCACAGCTGGAAGAGATGGTGTGGAAGTTTCAAGTGCATAGCAACTTCAGAAGAAGTATCAGCTAGTGTTGTAAAGGAAGGGAAATAACATTTGAGACAGAGGCCTGAATTAGTGAGGAAATAATTGTGAAACATTAGAGGGGGAAGAGTTGAGATAATGCATAATGAAAACCCTATTTTCAACAATTGAGAACAACATTATTTTCTGATAGTGCAAGGAGAAAGCACAGGGTCCTAAATTTACAGGAAGTATAAAATTTTAGCAGAGGTTCTTCTTCTTCTTTTTTTTAAATTTTAGCACAGGATCTACAGGGTCTCCCTGTGTAGATCAGACTCATAGTGATTCTCCTGTTTTCAGCCTCCCAAGTTCTGGGATTACAGGTCCGCACCATCACTCCTAGTCTCGATTGCTATCTCAGGGCGCCCTGGTGGAAGATGGCACTGCACACTGGGGATCAAAACTGGGCTGCTGTGCTCTGCCTAAGCAGGCGCTTTAGTCCTCTGAGCTATCTGGCCAGCCCTAGTAAAGATTCTTGAAAATGAAAAGAAGGAAGAACTGGAACGATCACAAACAAGAACAGAGGACCAGTTTAGGGTGATGTGATTATGCTGATGAAAGTACCGTGTGCTTGCTTGTGAAATTTTTCTCCAGTAGATTTCTCAGTTGGTAGATTCTCAGAATGATGCAGGATGATGAACCAGCCAAGACATGCTTGATTATGAATTTATAACTACTGGAGAAAGCTGAACAGTGTAGATGAAAAAATATTCATAATGCATATACCTGACAAAGACTTCTATCTAGAAGTACATAATGAATTTCTATGTGTCATTAGTAAATAGAATTAGTCAATGCAGATATGCAAAATAATTAAACAAACACCAAAAGATAGAGTAAGCCAAAGAGAATATTGAAAATTCTCCAGTAGGGGTACATAAAAATGGTTTCATGCTTCTTTGAAAAGCTAAATTAAAGACTGAAAATACTAAATATTCATGAGTATGGAGAAACTACAGCTTTCATACAATGCTTGTGGATTAGGAAATAACCCCTCTTGAAGGAATATGGCTCTTTCTTACAAAGTTAGACAATTGCTCAACGCAATGTCCAGGTACTTAGGAGAGAAAAGAATCACGTGTTCACAAGTAGATGTGCACCCAACTGATGACAGCCACTTGTAGCAGACCCAACCTGAGGCATCCTCAAGGGAAATTCAGAGAAGCTGTTATATTTGAATGCTGGAATGCCACTCAGCACTGTGCTAGAGTAAACCCCTGGATTACAAACAAGAATACTGAAGGATTAAAAAATATTTTTAAAAAATTAGTTGAATGAAAAAATGCAGACACAAATATACCATAATATATAGTGTGATTTATATGAAGTACAATTATAGGAAAACAATCTGTAGACTGAAGTGACTGCCTCTGGAGTCTACAGATTGTGGATGACCAGAAGGAGGCTTAAAGAAATCTCTTGACATGATGGAAGCAGAACTGGCAAATGGGATTGACACATGAGTATAAATATTTGTCAAAAATCACGGGGTTGCACACACACACACACACACACACACACACACGCTTTTTTCCATTCTTTACAAACTGTATACTTTCCTATATTTTTTCTGTCCTTTTCTCCTCAACTTTAAATTGTCCTTCAAATAATGCACATTTTCTTTTACATTCAGCTCTTTCAGATGGAAAACTCAGCTATGAATTTTTTTCTGGTATCTTTTGTGTTCTTTTCTTCATCTAATTTAAGAACTTTTCTCCAACATTCTGTTCCTTTTAAGGTGGGAGGGACACAGTATGTTAAATTGTTGTTTTTCTTCCAAATCTATTTACTTTATATGTATGAAATCCTAGAACCCAAGAAGTAGATTTAAACTATTCCATGTCATCAAAACCAGAACTGCAAATGTTTACATTAGAAAAAACATGTGTCTATGTTGTTGTCATTGCTGTCAGTTACTTACCTCATCGTGAGTTGAGCTTAATTGTCATAGAGATACAGTGAAGCACTTTTAGTCTGAGAATAAGTGCTAGACTTTCATCAGTTTATGACATAGCACATATACATACTCAAGATGAATTACGTCTCAAAGGGACAGAAGTCATGTAAAGATTCTCCCATATTTCTCTTTTCCTTCACAAGAATTTACTGTTTGCTACTCTGGAAAACTCATGCGAGTTAATCTGGATTCTGTGCCCTGCCCAAGCATCTCGCTCCAGTCTCTGACTGTCTCGCCAGCCTTAGGATGCACTAAGGTTCCTGATTCTCTGCTTCCTGGTGGGCACATCTCTTATTTCACCAATACATCTTTTTGGTGTTTTCCTCTTGCCACCCTTTCCACTCATTCTTTCCAAATTTCTACCCAGACTATCCATGGGTGGTTTAGAAAAAGACTAGACTCTTTCATGTTTCTGTACCTTACCTTCAGCTTTTTCCCTTTTCAACAGAGCCTGTACTCAGTGCTGGCACTGAGTTTATCCAGACACAAGTAGTGAACTAACCTCTTTGGAAAAGAAAAAAAACTATTGTAGTCTCTCTTGTCCAGTGAATTTCTTTGATGAGTTTTCCTTGGGCCACTTTGTCTTTCTACTTGTTAGACTATAATTTTTTAAGAAAAGGTTTATATCTTACAGTTCACCTATTCTGCTATCTAGCCTGATATGTTACACATTGTAAATATTAAATAAATATTTTCTTATTATTTCATAAGAATTTTTTTAAAGGTAACCAAGTTTTCTTGGAAAAATTCTTGGGTGTATCCACACATGAGTGTGTGTGTGTGTGTGTGTGTGTGTGTGTTTGTGTGTGTGTGTGTGTAGGGATGCATGCCCATGTTGTTCTGTGAGCACATTTCATTGATTTTATTTTGCTCATATTCTTTTATTTACGTGTATATGGACACATGAAAAGCCAACAAAATTTATTGAAGAAGGTGCAACAAGGAACAACCTATGTGTGTCCTTTTCTACAGTTAAACATTTCTGTTTGTCATTATTTATGGAATAGATGCTCAAACAATGGTCCTTATTGTAAAGAACAAAAAATAATGGAGTAAAAAAATGGCTTTATCTGAAGAACCACATTTATAAAAGAAAAGTAGGAAGCCTCGTCATTAATATTCATTTAAAATGATTTATTTTAACTAATTGACTTGTGTATAAATCACTGACCCACTTTTAACTTGATGAAAATAATAGAGAGGTTTAGGCTGGTATCAAAATTAAAGTGTAATAGCCCTGCATATAAATTATGAGTCTCTTGCTTGTGAGAAATTTCCTAACTGGGATTGGTTCCAAAAGCACTTCACTGTAACTTCATGGAATTCTCTCAACTGTTTTATTTGTTTCTTCTCCACACCTCTTCCCTGGTGCAGAGAGGCACATCTGTCTGTTTTCTGCCTTATCAAGCATGCATCTACATCTGCAATGAAAACTCCACTTCCTCGGCTGAAAACCTGTATCTGATTGTGGTAGTAAAGCTTCACTTCCTCAGTTCAAAACATACATCAGACAAGACCAATTACTTCAAATGACTCATAGTAACAGGCTAAGCAATGGTCATCTCCTCAAAGCCTTTGAACTTCCACTGCTTCAAAGGTGTACTAAAATGTGGTTAGGAGGCGATTGTCTAAAATTGCCAAATTACCAGTTTCCAAGCCTTGACATTTGTTATTTTGCATAAGTAGACAAAGGAAGTCAGTGAGATTACCTACCAGGAGGAAAAGAAACACACAAAGCAAGGGCAGATAAAAATAGTAAATATGACATAGGTGAGGCTGATAGCTGCGATACTTAAGCAAAAGCAGGAAAGGGCTTTAATTAACTCTTAGTGTAATTAGGATATTAAGATAAACAAGTGGACATTTTTATTCTTGCTTTGAAAATCACAGAAAATATGACTCCATGAATAATCAGCAAATAAATTCTTTTCTTAATGGATGCTCCTGACTGTAATTATACTTCTTGATACATTGAATTCTGGCAAAGAATTTCCTGATATTCACTCATGTGCCCCATGTGTCAACAGTGGTGAGTCACTGTCAAAATTCTTAATTGCCTGCCAGCTGTTTCGGAACTCCTGTGAATCGAGTTGGTGACGGTATCTGTTCCCGTCCTTTCTTCAGGAGTAAATTTAGAAGTGATTTGCTTCAAAGGAAACACTTTGTAAGTTTATTTTACATTCCTAAAGTGCATTTTCAATAACATATATTGTCACAGTTTTTGGTGTGCTCACTGTGAACATCTTAAACTGTCTAATTTCTTTGTCCAACCTCTCCCCTAAGAACTAGGAAAAGGACAGCAGAGAACAGTAATTACTCTACAGCCAGGTTCCCGGATTCAGAGGCAGGCTCCTCATGTACATATCTGGATGACTTTACAGAAGTTTCTTGACTTCTTTCTTCATCATGCATCTGCAAAATGGGAAAAACATCATCATACCTACCTGGATGGGTTTTTATGAGTATTAGACACATTAACATCTTTAAATCTTGAAATCTTTAAAATCAGACCTGACACATGATAACTGTTCTCTCTGTTCTCTCTCTCTCCCTCTCTCTCTCTCTGTCTCTCTCTCTTTCTCTCTCTCTCCTCCCTCCCCCTCTCTCTCTCAGATTCAAAATGATATAGATTGCATATTCCATTCACTTTTTAAAGCTTGATTAAATCAATGGCATAGCTTTAGTTTTTGTTGCCTGTGTAGATGTTTGCCAGTTGTTTCTGTTACTAAGCCATTAATGTGTGGCTGAACTAAAATCCTGAGACACTGGACCTAGTACAGTAAGCCTTCTTTCAAAGTATTCTTGCTTACTATCTTCAATTCTCCCCCTTTTGTACTATTGAACACAGCTTAATCTTAGTTTCCTCAACCTTAAAACAGATAATGAGATAATATCTGTAGATGAGATGATAATTGTAAAGCAATTAGCACATTGACTGGTGCACAGCAAATTCTCAATATACAGCACTTTCCAAGTCTGTGCAACGTGATGTGAAGGGTAAATTCATACGTGGCACTTGCTTTTGTCAGAAAAACTAGGACTGTATCAAACAACCCTATTCACATTTAAGTGTACTTCAGACACTGTGAATGAACCTGTGGGTTCAAATTTTATCATGTCCACTTTGTGTTACCCAGCTCTTATACAGGAAATGGTGTGTATTTAATATTGATGACTCAGTATGTGTCATTTAATCGTCTCTATTGATTGGATTTCATCAGAGAGTGGGGTTTGGACAGAGCTTTGATTAGACTGCAAGGATTCTTGGCCGTTTTCTTTTACCCGACACCATATCAGTGTACCTTCTGGTGTGCTATCACTTTCACAATCAATATCTGAGAAAGCTCTGCATGCAGGCCTCCAAGAAAGAACGAAGGCGCTGCCGCCAAGTCCCCTTATGCACATAGATTAAACCACTCCAATTGAAAAAGGGTTATTGCATGTTTTAAAGCAGAATAGCAGGAGGAAAAAGACCTGAAGGAGTCTCCATAGATTTCTTGTGTAATTTGCTCATCATTTTTTATTTAAAAGTGTCAAATTCTCCCTTTTAATGTTGGTTGACATTTGAGAATGGATCATTTTTATCAGTGAAATTTTACAGTTCCAATCTACTGGGTTTTTTCCTGAGATGTAATAATAGTCTATAAATATATTATTTGGGCAAATTGATATCTTAGACAGACTATTCTTGTCCAAATTCATTTTGCATGGATTTTACTGCAGCGAAACCTCCGCTGGGTCTCCCTGACTAATCTTCCACCAAGGCAAAGTTTATTTTTCTATTTGCCAAAGTTGTTTTACCAGGAATCCACAGGGCTCAGACTCCAGATTTAAATAACACAAACTAAGTAGCATTAAACACAAATGTGTCTCTTTGCATTAGGTTTATGTGTTTGTGGTGGTATTTTAATGTTGTCTGGGAAAAGAGCTGGGGCAAAAGCTGCTTTATCTTTTCTCTGAAACACGAGATTTTAAGGGCGAGAGAGTCCACCGCTGGACAGCACAGCACCGAAGCTCCTGGAAGCAATGTGACTTCGATAAGGCCACTAATTATAAAACGTTAGGTTTGGAAATAATATATTCTATTAGGTAAAAATGTAAATTCTCAGTAAAACATCTAGTATCATATCCTAAGATGAAAGCTCTTTGCAGCAAAGTTGCGCAGAAAAAAAGGGGTAAGCACTTGACATCCAATCTTCGCTATCACTTTCCTCTTCAGGTCAGTGTTGCCTGCTTCCTGTAACTTTACTTTCCTTAGCAGGTTCTTCCGTTCTTAACAACGTTCTTTGCGTCATCATATGTAAGTGCTTGACGAAATGAGGACCTTAAGCCAGATCTGCTGAAGGATATGTGCATAAAGTTTTATAAGATCATGGCCACACCTTTTCTTTATAACCTATTGCTACTTTCTCACTAAATGAAAGAGAGATATATTGATATGGAAATCATGCACATGAAAAAAATGAAACATTTGTTATTTTATCCTTAAAGAAAAAAATTTGTAGATCCTTGCTCTAGAAGACATTTCCAGTGTCACCTGAACAGGTCTTATGATGGAGAATTTGGTGAAAATGTCCATTTCTCTGAGAAATCACCTCGTGTCCTCTAGTATGACTTGTATTTTGTGCACAGCTTCTGCATTCCATCTCCAAAGTTATAAAGAATGTCAGTTCTATGTACATTTCTCTATAATGTTCTCAATATTAGGAAATTTACTTTTCTGAAAATAAAGGTCTGAACATTTTTTATTGTACATTTCTTGTTGACAACATAAGATAGTCTGTTAAAAAAAAAAAAAAGTCTGCTGGGGTTGAGGCTGTAGCGTTGTGGCAGAATGCTTGCCTAGTACTTATGAGGCCCAGGATTTGGAGGGTAAGTGCCATAAGAAAAAGAGGATCTCTTGAACTCTGGGGCAGGAATATGGATTTCTTGGTTTTACAAGATATAGTTGTTTCTTTTCTTTTTCTTTCTTTCTGTTTTTTATTTTTAGGGCAGGATCTACAGGGTGTTCAGGGTCTCACTACCAGATTGGACTCATAGTGATCCACCTGTTTACAGCCTCCAAAGTGCTGGGATTACAGGCACGTGCCACATTGCCCAGTCTCAATTACCATCTCAGTGCACCCCGGGATGGGCCCAGCATGACTATAGTTGTCTCATATGAAGTGGAAAATTATTATTTTATTTTGAGATTAGATATAGTATAAGGAATAGTAATTGAGTATGAAATTGACAAGGGATGATTTGTGACAGCTGATCTTTTCTTATTTTAAGTCTCTTTTAAAATTTATTAATTTTTTTGATACAGAGTCTCACTATACAGTTTGGACTTGTAGTGATCCTCCTGTCTCAGCTCCCCCAGTCCTTGCATCACCACACCCAGTTTGGAGGTGGCACGGTGCTTCCGTGGCACGGTGCGTTCAGGGACGCAAACGGTGTGCAGTACCGGAGATCGGACTTGGGTCCTTGCATATGCCAGGCAGGGGCTTAGACCACCGAGCCATCTAATCTTGATGTGTGAATTTGATTGGTCACGAGGGCGTGAATGTGGTCTCCATCTGGTTCATGCCTCTTGCTTCTGCTTCCCTTGTGCTTTCTGGCCACCATAAAGGAAGGCTTCCTCTATCATATGTGCTTCTTCTATGACATCTCTCTCCCAGTTCATGAACTGAATCATCTGAAACTGTGAGTGATGGGAATTCTGTCAAATACACTCTTGAAGAGGGGAAAGATATACATTTATACATACCTATTTGGGTCTGTTGAGTTTTATTTCATTTTACTCACATGCAAATGGTTGATTGATTGATTGATTGATTGACTGATTTTAGTGCAGAAGATTGCTCCAAAGGCCTGTGCATGCTAGAGAGGCATTTTCCCACTGAACCCTACACGCAGAATCAAACATGCCAACCTATGACCCTTGATTTGACTAAATTCTGACCTGAAGCATTCATCTACAGCTTTCCTCCATGAGGTGCTAGGATAGTGAACTGAAATGTTACACTTAGTTGGGATAATTCTGGTCAGATAAAAAAACAAAACTTTTAGCTAAGTTAACTATAATCATGGCTCACATCAGGAGAAAAGCAAAGGGAGATTTGAGCATCACAGAAACTGTAGAGGTTTTGTTTGTTTGTTTTTCTCCTAACCAGAATTACCTTTTGCTTTCCAAATTAAAAAAAAAAGTAAAAGACAAAAAACAAAATCAGCTTCAGATACCTATTGCTCTGCATCTCCTTGGGAGCAGGCTCCATCACTTACCTTCTCTGTACAGAAAGAATAAGTGGGCTGCTTGAAATTTAATGTTTGAAGTATGAATACATAATTTTTTTATTTAATATCTACAACCTGCAATGCTAGTCTTTATTTTTCTTGAAAGATAGTTGTATAGGTGAGTCATTTATTTAGTAATATGTCACATAATCACTGTCTTCACAAATACTCACCTGATAGTGGAAAACATTATGTAAGTTGAATTATTTCTGTGCCAGTTGGGATTTTCTTCTAGGGAATATTTTCTCTGGATAGTTACACAGTCCATGCTATAAAACATGAGACTATGTAAAGCGTGATTTGTGTATGTGCACACCTACACATTCATACACGTCTATGTGCTTGTTGATTACATCCTCCCAGTCATGAGAATCAGTAAGATTTTTTACTTTTCTGAAAGTAAATGAGATGGTGGTAGCACGCAGAAAAGGGACTGGGCAGGTGCCAAGAGCTTGGTCCACAATGTCATGGTTGAAGACCAGACCATTGGTGGTAGAAGCAGGGTCAGATTCAGATTTTCTTTTGCCTGAGACTCAAATTTTTATTTAATTCACTATAAGGAAAGAAATACAAATAGGAAGCTACATATTCAGAATCAGAACAGAGCCTGGGAGGGGCTTTTCAGCTGCTAAGAAAAGCTCCTTCTGGTTGGTCGTGCCTTCTGTGATCTATTTCCTTATTAGAACTGAGCACCACTCAGGGTGTGATGGAGTGGAGCTCACAGACGCTAACAGTGAGACATCCTGGGGAGAGGTAAAGCCACAGTATTGCTCAGGGCTTGAGGGAGGAAGATGCATCCCTTTTTGGGAGTGAGTTCAGGCCCCAAAGTTCAGACACATGAGAATTCTTGTCATGGAGCTCTGTTAATTTTGCTTTTTTTTTTTTTTTAAATGTAAATGCCTGAATCACAGATAAGCTAAGACAAGTACATCAAAATGCAACCCCAAGAAAGGCCACTAACAAGAGTGATGTTGGCTCAGTGCGTATCTTCCCTGCAGTCCTCAAAGCTGTGACATGTTGAAAGACCTGCAGATCAATTTGTGCTGTAACATGCAGAAATCAGTGTAAGTCTGTGCATCGTGCTAAAGGACACAGGGCACAGGGAGTGGCCTCTTTACTCACTAGGTCTAGAGATGTCTTGGTGGCCACAGACTCCCAGAACTTTGGACAGCAGGGGAAGATCAGATTACATTTTGACCAGAGTCAAAGTACATGGGCTACCTAGTCCCCAGTGGAAAGAAGATGGATAATTATAGAAATACTTAGCAATGTTTCTGAGATGGCAGTGAGTTTCTGCTTGGACACGGGGGTCCTCAAATTCATCTTCATTGTGTATTCATCCAAAGCATCAGCATTTCTAGGAGCACGTTAGTCGTCTTGGTTCAGTACACTCAAAGAAAACAAACACTAAATGGGTAACTCTATATTTCCTGAATATTTGGTCTCTAGTTCCTTTCTTCTTATTTACCATTTGATCTCCTCTGGTTGATCTGTACTTGATGAAAACTACCCATCCTAAAATGTCCAGCTTCATAAACCATAAAATCAGGAAACTCCCTGGTATGACTAGTCACAGTGGTCTTTAGTTTGGAAGCCTTTTGCCTTTGTGATTCTTTATGACTTTTTACAATGTTTTCTAAAGATAGGGTTACGCAGTATGTATCTTGGTTAGCCTCTTCACTCTACATGGATGAAAAAGTCCTCTAGTCATTTTACATCTTTAGGGGTTTTGGCTTACATGGTACTATTTGTAAAAGGGCAAAAGTACGCATAGAGATCTTGTCAGAAGCATGGGTCAGTCTTACGATTGAGCTCACCCAGACGGAAATCAATTTGGGAAAGTGAAAGAAAACACAGAGCTTGTGGCTTAGCCCTGTGGAAAGGATCTATGGATCATCCATGACTGCTTGGTAACCAGTGTAGTCTCTCAAACAAGTGGTGTTCAGCATTTCATGCACAGATGAACTGAGGCTTATCTGTGTAAATAAATTTGTTCTTTAAAGGAAGATACCATGTGGATAGCACTGAATGAACTTGGTTACTAACACAATAATAATTAAACTTTTTCCTCAATTTATCTTCTTCCTAATTTCACACGCACACACGCACACACACACACACATGTATATATGACAAAACTTATTTTATCTCTCTGACCAAGAGAAAGATTCATAGTGTGTTCTCAGTAAATAATCATGGAATGAGTAGCCTGCAATGAGTCATAGCATCTTTCTGCATGTGTATCATATATTAGCTCCAAAGATTGGGAGGACTTTACCCCCACTGCCTATTTTCATTTAGCAGAGAAGAGTCATTAGATCTTGACATACAACTCTCTTCATTTCTTATAGAGGAAAACTGCCTGCTCAGGAAAACTAAGACACAGCTGTACTAAATCACAAGCATGAGGCTGTGACAAACACTCAATTGGATGTTGAGGGTCATTCTGTACGATATTTGAGGAAAAATCATTTTATAATTAGATAATAGTTAGGTTCTTTTCCATGGCCCAGAACCTTATCATGCAAGTTGGTTATAATACATGTAAACATAACACCATGGGCTGGTGGGCACAGTTAAGGCCTAAGGGTCCCATGATAGTGTGATGTGCCAGGGGGTGATTACTTTTGATGCAACATCCTGATAATAATAAAGTGGTTTCTGTTTGTTTGTTTGTTTTACATCTGAGTAGCAAAAGAAAGATAAAGGTTTCACTTGGGGAAAGGACAAACTTCTTATTAGCCTGCTCTCTCCTCTACCCTCCTCAATGTAACGTCCTCATTAGTTTAAGATCACTGCTGCCTTCGAGTCAGCCAATAATGCCCTCACCAGTATTCTCAGTGTAAATATGATCCATGAGCATGGAGGGTCTAGTTTTTGTTCCCTGTGAACAGCAGCTTTCCCAGATCCCCGTTGCATTGCCATTTGTCTCTTGCGCTCTCTCTCTTTGCCATCCACTGCAACACCTTGCAGGAAATTGGAGACTCACTGCCGGGGTCTCTGCTAATCTGGCGAAAATGATTTATGTAGAAGTAATTAAAATATAATGTATCTTCATTTATTAAATATTATACATGCAATAAAAGTTCTTGAAGAAGGTATGAAAGCTTTGCATCTGGGATCTGGATGGGGTTAAGAAAAGCCTTTTATATTTAACTGATGAGCTAAACAAAATTGAATATGTACTATGTTGTGAAGAGTAATCCTGACTTGGCACTAGAAGGAAAGGTGGGATTTGCCTGCTTTTGAACATTAGTTCATATCTTCCATATTCATTATACTGCAGACCATTAAACTATTTTATAGGCAAGAGAGAAGTTCAAGTACAGCACGAGTTGCCAAAAGGATTATGAAGTTCATTTTGATTGATCAATAATTAACTGCACCTTGTGAAATTACAAGCTTGACTAACTGTGGAACGTACTGTAGTGAGTATCTCAGGCTGCCAGAAAGAACAGAGAAGACAGAAGAAAAAGCAATGGAAACCAAAACATCTGTCCCCTTCATGCTGCAAGAGCTGCTACCCAAGATCTTGCTGTTTCCTTCTCTATCTAAAGTACAAATAGCATAAAGCAGGATTGGATTGATATGGGACTCTACAGAAGATGTTTGCTTATAATTATTTGTAGCACTTTTTTGAAGCTCAGGGATAAAGCATTTCCAATTATTCATCAGACTCTTGGAACTCACAGGACTCTGTAATAGGGATTTAGCTGAACAACAAATAGCATACAAGGATACAAATGAAAGAAAAAATGTGAAAGGATTATTACCATAAAAAAGCAAATGAGTATTTGATGGAATTACTGAGAATCTGAGAGAAACAGAGAACTAATGCTAATTGATAAACACACAGCTATTTAACATTGACTTGATTGGACGTTAATATTACCTGTCATTCTTTGTACAAGTTATATATAGTTGAGCAATAGCTTTTCTATGTCTTGTATGATTTAAATGGCTGTTTTAGAAAAGTTGCCCTGGGTAGACTTGTGATACTGTAGTTCTAACTTTTGAAATGTTTGGAGGAAATATCTTTTAATAATTGGCAACCTTAGCATACGCAAAATAGATGATAATTTTTATTATTCACTTATGAATTGCTCTCTGTTTCCTTGGAAAGAGTTCTGGGCACAGAGGCTCCTGAACCTCAGGCAAAGCCCAGGACTGACTTTCTCGCTGCTTGTTCTAAATCCTTTTATATCCCAATTATTTTTTACTAGCACAGAGTTATCTATAGATAGTGACAATGACAACAATGATATGCTTTACAAACTTGCATTCGGCAGCTTTGGGGTTCTGGATGATCTCAAAATGGAAGAAAAAAAATATTTTCTGCTCATAAGTAGACATATTCTACTTTTGGCAGTGTACTTCAGGCCTGAAAATAGGGTAAATTTTAATATTTTAATGTTACCTCCATTAGATAAAAAATGTCTGTTTTGTAATAAAATAGCATTCCACAAAAAAATTAAACAAGTCCAAATTAAATGGTAAGATGACCTTGCAATATCTCTCCCAAAGTGCTGTTACTCACTGCGGGCTACTATATTTAGTAACAATGTTCAAGCATCCAGTGCTCTGTTCTACCCTGTGCTGTTTCCCCAGTAACTTTTTTGGAGGGCAAATAGCTATTCAGAAGAATAGATAGGAAAGGTCTTTGAGATTTCATAAAGTTTGTTTTTATCTTTCTTTCCTGAGCTCAATTTGTTATATACCCTAAATCTTTGGTTTGAAATAAGCATAATATCCTTTCTGGAATAGCCAAGCATCTTAAGAGTACTGGCAGCACCCCAGAAGAAAATAAATCAATTTGACTATCTGGTAATATTGTGCCATAAAGGTTTTGGAAAATCAAAGTAGCAGTTTAGAAAGGCACATATTTATAAATTAGGATATACCTATCAGCAACTACAGGGGCCAGGGTTTGATCCCTGGTCCTGCATGTCACACTAGCCCTGCCCCCAGGCACACTGAGCTGGCCACAGAAACTGGGCGTGGTAGCACACGCCTGTAATCCCAACACTGGGGAGGCTAAAAGCAGGAGAATCACTATGAGTGTGATCTGCGTAGTGATACCCTGTACCAAATACACCAAATGAAATAAATAAATAAACAAATATTTTTTTAAAAAAAGATATATCTATCAGCAATATAACTTTAAAACTTATTAACTCTGCAAATCTTTAGAGCTTCAATCTTTTAGTTGAATCTCCAAACACAAGAACCTGTCCTAGCCAGTTTGGTAGACAGAGTTAAGGAAATCTGCCATCATAGAACTCTAAGAGAACTGAGGAGTATCAGCAGGTCACAAGTATGCGTAAGAGGCCGGATTCTTTTCTTTTTCAACAGGGAAAGATTTGAAGAAGGGTTGGGGGAATGATAGGTAAAGAAAGGTGTCTCCTCATTTTCTATGCACGTCTCTCCTGAAATGGAGAGTAGGAAAATATTTCAGTTTTATCCTGATTTTCTTATGGCTTTTGGAAGTCATTTATTTACACTGCATGAGAATAAATACCACAATAAAGTTTTTGTTCATGATGATTTAAGGTAAACTAAATGTTTTATGGCCAGAATTTAAAGTTACAATTGTGACTGCAAATAATTCTTAGAAATGAATATTTCCCTGTTTTGCTTTTATCCTAAACAAATCTACAGCATGTTACTTAAAAAATGAAATAAAGCTTGTGTTCATAGTGACAGTCAATAACACTACAGCATAATAATCAATTGCCATTTGTGGCAGCGGGACAAGCAGTGGGGGCAGATCAGTGCAAATTACTGTCACCGTGTGCTGTCATGTATGCAGGCAGCCTGTAGAACCCAAGACAAACGATGCCTGATGCCATGGAGCGAGACAGTACTTAGTCATACCTGCACAACAGCAAGGCAGTAAGAGCTGGCATCAAATGCAACAGGAAAGTGTACATAAATCTAAAATATTGATGCATAGGAAAAATAAATTAATCCAGCTATGTCTTTGGCTTCCAAGATTTAAAGTTAAATGCTCATACTTTTTTTTCCTTGTGAGTGTGAAATAGGTGGATTACAGGTATCTAGGGATCTACAAAATCATTAGATGGCTTTTTAGTGTGGTACTTTACTCAAAATTGAAGAGAGATGACTCTATGATCTGTTATCTAGTATGAATCATTTTAGTTGGCCAGTTGTGAAGGAAAATTGAAATGATACTTTAGTTCACATAGAGAAATGGAAAAAAGAGAGAGGATGCCAGGTTGATCAGAATAATTGGTTAGTGAACTGTTTTAGAATACTGTTTTAATTTTTATATTTAATCTAAAGAAAATGACATGCCTGAGAAACCATTAAATCTTTAATTTAATGAATCAAGCAGGCAATTTTGAAATGAGTCCTTTTGACTTTGTTTCTCGAGGCTAGAGATATACCTTAGTGGCACAGCATCTATCTGGCTAGTGCAAGGTCTTGAGTTGGACTTCTGGTGGGGAACAAAAAACAAATCCCTTTTTACCTTGGTCTCTTGTTTGATGAGATCAGGTCAGACTGCCTTCTCTTTGAGATTGGTATTTGAGAGCAGTGGGCCAGAGTGGAAGCTCTTTGCTTCATTCACATTTACCAATGCCGTCCAGTTGAAGAAACTGACTACATTACTAACCCTTTCATTTCTAACACTCTCCTGCATTAGTTAAATCTGCAGTCAATCATATTAACTCATTCAGGAGAAAAATTCTTCAAATATTGCCTTGAACTAATGACTGTCTACTTGATTATTATACTCTGTGCAAATGAAATGATGACAGTCTCTTGTTCAAAAATAGTCAAAAGAGGTTAGGGAGCTAGCTCAGCAGGACTGCATGCCATGCAGGCAGACAGGCCACAGAAAGTGGGCTTGGTGGTGCCTGCCTGTAATCCCAGCACTGGAGAGCCTCACATAGTAGGATCAGTAGGAGCCCTAACAGTATAGCAAGGCCCTGTACCAAAGAGAGAAAGAAAGAAAGAAAAAAAGAAAGAAGAAAAGAAAGAAAGAAAGAAAGAAAGAAAGAAAGAAAGAAAGAAAGAAAGAAAGAAAAAGTGAAGAATTCCAGCGATAACAACAGAAAAACAAAGAAGTCTTCTAAGTGCGTGAGTAAGCCTTACAGATTATACAAGTTGTACATTTAGAAGATACCTCTGAAAACAGTAAATGTATTGTGCTCCTCTTCAACTTCATGGCAGGTGAAGGAAATCAGTGAAAGTCAGCATAGAGACTCCTCTAAGAATTAGGACTAGTGGTCCCATTAGATGCAGCTAGTCTCCTTCTAGCTATTGTTTGAGAAGAATTAAAAACATCATACAGCAGGATATATGTGCACCCTAAACCTTAGATAAATACCATACTGTCTCCCTAACATAAGAAACAGAAAAGTAAATTAGAACCAAAAGGTACAATAGATATTGTGAAGGGGAAAGAAACTGCTCAAAACGGACACTGAAAAGGAGAAGAGAGGGAAGATCTCTCTCTCTCTCTCTCTCTCTCTATATATATATATATATATATATATATATATATATAT
>NDGN011408043.1:0-32263 GCA_002564285.1 Tympanoctomys barrerae
TCTCTTCTAGGAGATTTAGTGTTTCTGTTTTAATGTTTAGATCTTTAATCCATTTTGACTTTATTGCATGGTGATAGACTTAGGTCTAGTTTTAGCTTTCAGCATGTGGAGAGCTAAAAAAAAACTGGCTAAAAGACCTCAAGGACGAGCGGAAGGGGCTGCATTAGAAGGAACATGAGTTTGTGTGTATGTGAAGCATTGATCTACATCAACAATTCAGGCAAATGCGCCCTCCTCCAGCAAGGCAGTGTTCAAGGACACAGCCACGGTGCTCGGGGCGCAGACCTGGCTCCTCACTTGTGCCTGGCTGGGGTCCTCCGAAAGCATTACTGTCATCTGCTTTGTTTCCCTTTCACACCTCTGACAACAGGTCTCACCTCCATCCCTTTGTGGCACCAAGCAAAGTGTATTCTTGTCCCTAAAGTGCTTCTTTTGAGCTTTCTGCTTCCTAATTGCCTGCCTCTGCTCAGCAATTGCACCTAAAGAGCAAAAGTATCCGCCTGCTTACCATTAAGGTCTTTCAGTCGAATCGCAGGATGTTAGGGCCATCGGGTGGAGGAGCCATCTGACTAGTCCCCAACTTTTTGCTCCCTAAGAGAGTGGGGGTGCTGCTGAATGGCTTGGGCACTGCTGGGCGTCCTTGGGGTGGTCTGAGCTTGGATCCCCGACACTGGAGAATCTGAAGGTGCTTCAGACACAAACCCAAAGGCGTGGGGCTGCAATTAGGGGAAAGGCTGGGCTACTTATCCAGAAGTAAGGTCTCAGATCAGCAGCCCATTTCCGTGAGTCTGGCCCCACTGATGTGTTGGTGGCAACCTGCTGAGGGACTAGGAAGCATGATTGTAAAGTGGCCAGCCAGGAAGCTGGACCCCCAGATGGTGGGTGGAGGCCTTTAGGGGATCATCACGAACCATGACAGCCTTCAGGCATGGGACACCAGCCTGCAGTCACCCCAGCTCAGCTCTTGGCCCTGGCCCTGGAGCCCTGCAGGACCATAGCCAGCACCCACTGGCCAGCTCCAGCCTAGACCAGTTCTGTGTGGCTGATGATCCAAGAGTGATTTTTACACTTTTAAGTGACTGGGAAACAACAAGAAGAATGTTGTCTTATAGGACATAAAATTTGTGTGAAACTCAAATTCACTAGGGCCTCTCGAAGACTGGGTTAGAACACAGCCACAGTGGGATGGTTGAGTGCGCCGGAGGAGCCAGCAGTCCCTGCCTCAGGAAGCTGGTGCCAAGCCCCGGCTACACGGCGCAGCACGTGCCGGGAACGGTGCCGGGACGTGCGGGCCTTTGGCTTCTTGGTTTTGGTACCTGTGGCCAATTTCAACCTGAGAGTGTTAAGTAGAGAACTGCAGAAGTAAACACTTTGTACGCCGTCAGTGGCCAGCCATTCTTAGTGGCGTAGCGAAATCCCCAGCCGTCTTCTCTTCTGCCTGGACACCCATCAGCCCTTGTGCAGCACGTCCACACTGCGCATGCTGCCTGCCTGCTGCTGGCGGCCTGGCAGCCATCTGAGTGCGGAGCCGTCCTGGTGTCGCTGTGCTTGCCCCCGCTGACTCTTACCTCACTGCCGATGGCTCCGAAGCCTAAGCGTAGCGACTCGAGCTGTTTTAGGGTAGCGCACAGCACTGCAGTAGCTGCTTGTTTGGTTCTTTAACTTTCTCACTGTGCTAATTGATCAGTGCGTGGGCACAGGAGTCCAGGGGACACACTGGTGCATACAGCACTTGATGCAGCCACCTGCGGCTGCAGACATCCCTGGGGGTCCTTCCAAGTGTCCCCTGTGGATTAGGGGATGATGGCTATTGCAACAGAGACTGCGTGTTGGGAAAAGCCAGACCACTCACACCCTTTCCTTGTGAAGCCCACGCTGCCATGCGGAGGCGTGGCCTGCCCGCCTGCTTTCTCTCCCTCATCCATGTCTGGGCTGTCTGCAGTAGGGAGAGCCTGTGCTCTCTGTGGGGACACAGCGCTGGGGTTCAGCAGGCTCTCCAGCCTGCAAGGTGGCTGGTTTCACCGAAGCCATGAACGCTGCTGCATAAATGACAGTAAATGCCAGTTGTGGGACATCAGAGACCCAGGCACAGCAAGCCGCCAGACCCTACCCCAATAAAATGTGTTTCCTTAAAGCTTTAGGACCCAGGACCAGGCAGAGGCTGGGCAGGCGCTTGAGCCTCGTGGATGCCTCGGTGAGCTGCAGGGCGGCTCCTTCCTGGAGCGGCCGGGCTGATTTGCAAGCTGATGGTGCTTGTCTTTCTGCTGCTCCACATGGAGTTTCAAGAGCTCTCAGGGAACCAGATTATGTCCCGGAGTTGATGGGCACAGAGAGAAGCCTCCCAGGTCAGAACTGTCCACTTGGCAGGCGGGCAGGTCCGGCGGGGCCGACCTCTCTCCTGTCCTGCCTGCAAGCAGTGCCTTTGCAGTCGGCTAACTTGGCAGTAATTGAATCTGAAGGCTGAGTCCTTGTTCTCTAAGAATTGTCTATGGAGTTCAGTAATCCGCTCCAGCCTGCACAGTGCATCAGGCTTGGTTTATTGACATGTAATTAGATCAGAGTGTCACTACATCAATGCCAGTGTAAACAGCCCCGAGTAAGTTGCTGATCCGTACAAGATCAGCCACCTAATCTCCACCAGTGCGCGGGCGCTCTGTCAACACTCCAGTGGAGGGCTGTGTTCCTCTCGGACGCCGGGCACAGTGGCGGGGCGCTGCATCTTGGTGGAAAGCAGCCACCTCCAGGCTTCATTAACACTGTGACTCTTCTGGGGGCTCCTCACCCCTGCGGGGCCCCGGGAAAGCAGGACTACAGCCGGGACGTGCTATGCCACCTCATGTCCCCCTTGCCCGCTTCCCCGGGGTCGCTGCCTGGCTGCGAAGGGAGCAGAAAGGCAGGGCTGCCCCGCCCGTCCTTCGCCCCGTGCTCTGACTTCCCTTCCCTTCCTGTTTAAGGAGCCGGAATTGCTTGCAGTGAATAGAAGCACAGACTGTTACCCTGAAGCACCCCATTAAAATGGAGCCAGGGTAGTAGTGCCTATCTGCACCCCAGGTGCAAGCACTTCGGGGAGCTGCGGCAGGAGCATCGAGAGCTTGAGACTCACCTGGGCAGCATAGTGTGAATTGTCTTGTAATAAGATGCTTACAAAGGTGGCAAGGGACAGAGCGTGGTGCAGATCGCTGTGGGCTTCGTTCTCAGAATGACACACAGCAGAGACAAGCCCCTCCCCCGTAGTTGTTGGCAGCACTGTGCCTGACCGATAGACACGTACGTGGCAGACAAGCAACGTTTAAAAGCCAGGAGAGGCTCCCTGACAGAGATCACTACGGCCACTCCTTGTGTGCTGGCCGCGTGGACGCTGCTGGCCCAGGTGTGCACCACCCACCTGCTGGTGCCCGAGAACCCTCCCCTCCCCCACACCAGCGATGGCCTGCACTTGGGAAGGCCTTGGTCTCCTGGACAGCACTAGGGCTGGGACCTGGGGGAAGTTCAGTGCATTGGATGCGTCACCTACACCCTTGACCATGACATTAAGTGACATTGTGGTGTCCTAATCATTGTAATTGGTTCTTCTATGGCTGGTAGCCAACCTGGGACTGGGAGGCTCAAGGAAGATCTAGCCAGGACTGCAGGTGGCTAGGACGCTGGCCTCGGGGCCCATGGTGGCCAGGGTGGCGCCCCTGGTCCCCGTGGGACGGTAGGTGGCCAAGCACATCCCTGCATGGCTTTTGCTTGGGCTGGCTGCGGTCCCCGACCTGGCCTGTGTGGCACACAACAGTGAGCCACTGGCTTTTCAGTAGCAGTGCTCGGGTGGTGGGCAACCGAGGGATCCTCGCAGGGCAGCGTGTGCGTGCTGGAGCAGAGGACCGCTGTGAGTGTCCAGAAGAGACCCGGAGGAGCTCTAGTCGGGCTCAGGGGATTTTTTCTGTGAGTGGCAGTTGCCGACCCAAGAACGTGGTATGGGAAACATCCCAGAGAACACCCCACAGCCTGGGGGCCCTCACCTAGGGCTTTGGGGGCAGCAGAGAGCGCTGTCTGTCCAGTGACCGTGACAGCCAGAGCCTGCTCGACTCCCATGTGGCCAGAGATGCCGTGGAGCCCGGGCGGCGTGGTGGGCGGGGCACTGAGGACCTCCACCCTCCACCTCCTGGCCCCAGAGCTGCCTCCAGCTCTGGGCCGCAGATGGCAAGGACTCTTCCTCCATGACTCCACCACAGTGGGCAGCGACTTCCACACACCTCTGGTTTGCTACTGAGAGGACTTTGAAGGTGACAGACTCGCTTTAAATGTCACATCCATCAATGAGGTACATGGCATTTGGTGGAAAGACCGAACCGCACGTTTCATCTTCTTCATGTTGAGGGCCTGCTGCATTTCGTTTTAGTTTTGGTAATTAGAAGAAAGTTAGAGGAAAGGAATCCAGAATCCGTTGGTTAGAAAATGACTGAGTGAGGACACAGCCACGCAGGGGGTGCAGGTCTGAGCCCACAGGCATGTGCCCGGGCCCGCCCTTCGGCCAGGCAGGCCCAGCGCCTGTGAGCACTCCTGGGCGACAGCAGCTCTGCGTGTGGCCGCTCTGCCTGCGCAAAACTTGATCAAAATGCACTGTGAGAATTTCAACTTAAAAAATAAATTGACAGCAGTAAAAGGCAAATTGTCATGAACCTTCCAAATCCCCCTACTCTGCTCTCGCCATCCCTGCAGCTGCTCTGGAGTCTTCTGTCCTGAGGGCCTTTGTAGCGCTGTCCTCACTGCCCCATGCCCAGAACCGATTCCACACATTCCCTTTCATGGCCATAATGACTTTGCTGGGGGGGGGGGGACCCGGGAGTCAGCACACGGTGCCAGGCCTGGTGACGGTGGTGGGTGGGGATGCAGCGGCGTGCTGTACCTGTAAGGATGGTCCTTGGTGGCAGCACCCACGCAAGCTTGATCAAAGGCACTCAGGAAAGAGGGCGCCAGCGCTGCTGCAGAGGGTGGCAAGAGTGGCAGGAGGAGGGTTTACAGAGCAAGACAGGAGGGCAGTGAGTTCCCTTTTGCTGCCATTAATTTTTTAAATACCCACCACGCACTTCTCTCACACCCGCACGTAGGACGTGCCCCTCCACCTGTCCCTGCCTGTAGTGCGTGTGATGCTGCATACTGTATTCCGTCCACCACCTGCGTCGACGCGTGAAGACAAGTCACACATGTCTCCCTGCTCCCCTCGGCAGTGTCTCTGGGTGCTGTTTCTCGTGGTCACAGCGTTCTCACTTTGCCCCGTGGGGCATTTTCCTGCTTTTCCACAGGCATGGGTCGCCCCGACTCTGGTCCCCAGAACCTCTCCCAGGAGCCAGGCCCGGGGAGCTGGGTCTGAACCGTGAGTGGGGCCTGGCCCCTGCCAGCTTGCTGTGTGTCCCCAGCTGACCCTTGCCCTGCCTGTGCCATCATGGCCTAGTGATCAGTCCCCATGGAGGGCATATAAGGAGTGGACACACACAGCCCATCGTGTGCCAAGCTCTGGGGGCAGTAGAGCCGACCTGTCACGCACATCGGCTACCATCCAAGGGCACTCGTTGCTTTCTAGTGCCATGATTTGTGTCACCGTGATATTCCATACGTGCATCCCACAGCACATTCTGCTCATTGTATCCCTGTCGCAGCTGAGATGATGTCCTGGGCCCATGCACCCTGTTCCCCGAATGTCAGGAGGTGGTTGAAGCAGGTTGGGGTGCCCGCACAGGTCAGGGCAGGGGAATGGGTTGGCCCAGTGGGGCAGGCCAAAGGGTGGCACATTTCACATTCACAGAGCTGATTACCAGCTTCCTCTGAGCGAGCTTGCATGTGAATGTGCAGAGAGCGGGGGTTGTGAGGCCCACCAGCTTGGAGCTGCAGGTGCGGAGCGCTTGGGCACCATGTTTCCTGGATATGCAAGCACACATGGGCATGGCTAGCCCCCAGCTCTTCGGGAGCCACCCTGGGGTGTCCAAGCTGCGCAGGGGCGCCTGACACCCGGGCACATGATGCTGGCTGGCATTGGCCACCTCTCCTCCTGCTGGGGCATGGTCCAGGTCAGCCCTGAGGGAGAGAGAGAGCTCACTCGGGTGAGGCCAGTGTTCTGATCCCAGTAGGAGATGACAGCCTGGCGAGTGCTCGCTCATCCCAGGCATCCCTCCCTCCTATCTCCGTCTGTCATGAGCTGATACAGGCCAGGGATGCTCACACAAAGAAAACATCACCTGGATGGGGCCATCCCGTCCTGCACCATTCCCAGACAGTGCCGCCTGCGCCCCAACCCAGACACTGGTTATGGGGGGCATCAGCCAAACGCCATCAGTAGTGAGCAGACAGAGGGGCTGTGTCCCAGCAGCAGGCTTGACTAAGCTCTGTGGAGGCCTGAGGTTGTGATGCAACCCAAACTGGAATGCAGGTGGAGCTCAGGGACACTGTTCCAGGTGGGGACAAGGGCCGAACAGTCCCATCCATGGAAAAAGTGTGTAGCAGAGGACCCCAGAGATAGAAAGCAGGTCAGAGATCAGGTCAGGGCAGGTCAGGGGTTTATTGTGAAGAACCACTGGGACTGCTCCCCACGAAAGGAGACACTGTTCTGGTCAGCCCTTGCCCCACTTGCATGTACTGATGTGTATAGAGCTGGCTAGGAAAATGCCTCTCAATTGGTATTAAGTTATGCAAATGGGTCTAGTGGAGGCACAGACATGGCCTTCGAAGCAAAGTGGCAGGACTATGATGCCCTGTCCACAGCTCCCTACTACGCGAGAGCTAGGCTGAGATAGCATGCTATTGGCTGGGATTGAGCACTGAGAGAAGCCTAGATGTCAGAGCTGAAGCACACGGCCCAAGACCCAAGATACTTCCTCTCAGGGTGAGCATGTATGTGGCGAAGGATTGTCCCACTGTCCCGGGAAACAGGCCCTGTCGAAGGCACCTGTGCATCCTCGCCTGAGGTGTGATGCCCTGCCTGGGCTTCCGCACTTGCCGAGGCTGTTTGGCCTGTTGGAGAGGCGAGGACTCGCTGGCCATGCCTGGGACTACTGCTGAGTGTTTCTGGTTTTGTCTGCTCTGCAAGGCCGTGGCCTTCCTATGCCCCCTTCTCTTTCTCTGTTCCACTTCCCCCTGGTTAGTCGCCCTTGTCCTCACATACTGTCCTGACTCCTGGTGGGCTTCATACTGGTTTGCAGGAGCTCTCCATGGGGTCCTCAGGGCTGGCATTGAGGACAGTCACGGGGCTGGCAGGGGGTAGGAACAGGTAGCAGAGGGGAGGCCTCTCTGGGGCTGAGGAAGGGGCCCAGCATGGGAGCCGACACGGTGGAGACCGCCCTGCGCAGGCCTGGGCTCTGGCGCAAACCCCAAAGCCCCTCTGGGCAGTATCCGAAGGTGCTATCCCTGGGGTGCTGCATCTGGCTGAAGCCTCTGAGGGCGACCCTTCCCACAACTCTTAAGTCTCGCTGGGCTTAGGCGCTGCCGGGAGCCAGCTCAAGTGGGGCCAGTTCCTCTGGGTGGAAGAGAGTGACACGTATGTGGGGACTCAACCCTTCTGGCCAGGCTGGCCGCTGGCTGGTGCAGTTCCTGGTCACCTCCCTTGGTCAGGAGCAGTCCCCAGTATCCTCGTGTCTGCGGGGGCCTGCTGATGTTTGCATCCTTCTGGCGGAGGGTAAGGCTGGTAGATGAGTCCACACAGACACCTGGATACTGAGTTTGCATCTGCACATGTGTGGTAACCGTAAGGACGGCAGGTCTGAGCCAGGCTGGCTGCCCTGGGGCCCTCTCCCTGCAGCCCAGTGGAGGCGGCAGGCAGCCCCTCACCCCTGAGATGTGTGGGGCACTGAGGACCCCTCTTAAACCCTCACCCCTGCCACCAAGCACTCTAGGACCCAAGCGCGTGGCCTTGAGTGGAAATGAGCCCTCAGATGGAGTGAGGGGGAGCTACCTGGGTGGGTGGCTCTGACCCAGGAGGAGACTGAGGTCCTCCACACACAGCCAGAAGACACAGGCTGCTGTGCTGCAGTGCGTGGCAGGGTGGCCACAGTGAGGCCCAGACAGCGGGACTCAGAACTGAGAGGACAGCTCTGCCGCCTGAGCCACCTGTCCTCTGCCACCTGTTCTGTGCCACCTGTTCTGTGGCACTTCGCTCCAGTTGCTGGGGACCTGGAGCCCAGACAGCCTGCCAGTCCAGGGCTGTGCCGGTGTGGTGGGCAAGGCGCCTGCCTTTGGCCTCTTCTCTGGCTGTGACGGAAGCATTGTCCCTGCCTCACCTTCTCAGCTGTTGAAAAGAAAAAGTCGTGTGCAGTATCAAGAGACCACCTGGGGCCCCTCGCTGTGGAGCTGGGGAGCTGGCCTGGCCGCAGATTTCCAGTTCTCTTCTCTGCACTTGGCAGACGCAGCCCGGACTGACACGGACCTCTTTTGCAAGCGCTCCATGCTCTGAGGCAGAGAAGGTCAGATTGTTTGAAAATGACTAATGATTAGTTTACAGCTCTTATGATCCAGGTTCCGTAACAATGGAATTAATCTTTAGAGGGAAAAATTAAAAGGTAGTTTGCCCCCGAGGGAGCCGCAGGCTTTGCGCATCCGTCTGATAAACACTGTTGGGCTCACTGGGGCAGACGCGGAGCCCCAGGACGCCTCGTTGTTTAATCAGGATGGTGACGGCATTGATTAATCCACGGCCTCCATGGAGCTGCTCCGCCGCGACCAGCCCAGGGACGCTGCTGCATCTGCAGAACGCAGATGCTGGCAACGTCAGCTCCCGTGACGCCGGGACGGTGTGGCGGCTGTGGTCCTCCAGGCTGGCCCTGTCGCTCTGTGTCTGCTGGGGCACCGGATCCAAGGGTGTCACGGGGATGGAGAGGGGGCTTTTCTGTACTTGTGTCCCATCTGGCATTCAGAGGGGAGGGAGCACCAGGTGTGGGCTGAGGCTGAGGCCCCTCGCACGCCACCCCGCCTGGGGACACGGCTGGCACCAGCCACACCGTGGTGGCTACTGGGCCAGATGCCTCTGCCAGGACAGGAGGCCCAGGGCCCCCTCTCCCAGGGTCCTGGACAGGGACGCAGCCTGGGTCAGTGCCACCGAAGCAGCCAGCACCTGGGGAACAAGGCAGCTTCAGCAAGACACAAACGTGGCTAACTCATCCGGGGGTGTGGCGCGCTCTGGGCCCGGGTCCACCAGCCCAGACAGTCAGGAAAAGTTCTGAAGCATATGATCCTCGCTCTGGTTATGTGATTTGTTTGGGAAGAAGATTGCCTACTGACCTGAGTACGGGCATCCCAGGAAAATCAGCATGCGCTCCCGTGGGGCGGCTCAGCATCTGGCCCCCTCGTGTGACAGAGAACTAAGGGCCTGGGGACAGTGCCACGCCCAAGCGAGCCTTGAGCGATGCTAGAATCCACGAGGAGAGCAGGGAGGCTGTGCAGAGCACGTGAGGCGGGGCCAGCTGACTGAGGCGGGAGGATGGAGATAAGCCGTGGTCAGAGGCGCCCAGCTCTAAGCAGACGCTCTGGAGCGAGGGACAGTGACCACGGGCCTGTGCGGTGCTGCGCCCTCCCGTGTGCTCAGGTTTAGCTTCGCGCTGTGCGGCGTGTTTCTGGCCTGCAGCATCCCCTCGGTAGTCCAATGTGCCGAAGTCTCCTAATTTTAGAATGTTGGAAGAGCTATCAAGTGGTGGTTTTGGCAACTTCAAAATTGTATTATTACATACACAAAGAAAATTAGCATATTTACATGTGCATGATTCCTCCTGGGCTTTGAAGTGGCTATTTTGAAAACTGCTCAATGGCAGATGAGCGAAACTTATCTGTATTATTACAGAAAAGAGTCTTTGCCTTGTAATAAAATTAAGTAGTCCTGGTGAGTGCACAAGTGCAGCTGCTTGCTGAAGTTTATGCTGAGGATCTTACTGTTTATAAAATATATTGTCTTTTAAAATGTTGCTGGTTCCATTTTATGGGAAACATAAAAAACCTCTTACCAGGATAAAACACTTCTAATATAATAATGAATTACAGCTATGTGTGCCACTGAGCCGTGGGCTAGAAGCACCTCGTTTCTGGATATTAGCATATTAGCGACGGAAAAAGCTATCATTTTTCCTCAAGGGAAAATCTTGTAGTATATTCCCAGCCATTTTGAAAAGATATATTTAAAGTAAAATTTCATCTTGCTTTTGGCAGAAAGGTGTAAATAGAGTGATTTCAGTCTGTGGCACAGTCACCGTGGCCAAGTGGCCACATGGCCACACGTGTGCCCTCTGCTCCTCCTAGGAGCCTGGACAGGCGCTTCTCTTCCCTCAGACTATGGTCATTTCTCTTACATTTTCACATCTCCTGTATTTTCTTTCAAACCAGTTTTAATTTCTACATTTTCATTCATTTCTTAAAAAAATAAAATGTGGAAGTAGCCGGAGTGTTAGTGAACAGCCCGCACAGGGGATGCCGTTGGCCCTGCTTTGTGGCTGGGGATCCAGATGCAGGTCTGTCTTAGGGGTCATGGCTGAGCCAGGCGGATTCGAACCCATGTCTCTGCTCCAAACCAGTGCGCTGCAACCCCATGTTTATTTGGGCGTCTGGTAGTGCCTGCGCAAAGCCCACGGAGGTTGTCACCAGAGGCCCTGCTCCAGCAGTGGAGGAGCAGCAGGACTCGCACAGTGGCATTGCTCCCAGCAGAGTCCAAAGAGTGGAGGGGGTTTCTGGGTTGTTCGCACACTTACTCTGCCAGGAAGAAGGGTAACAGTCATTTACAGGAAATCGGAGGCACCTGGAGGCCACAGTGTTAGCTGAAATAAATCAGGCTCACAGCCTAAATGCAGCGCGGCTCTGTGTGCACGAGAATGCCAAAGACACCGGGCGACAGGAAGATAGAGCCCTTACCGCATGTGGGGACAGGAGAAGGAGGCATGGGGGGGCAAGCAGAATTAAGGCGCCTCCTGTGCGTGGAGGGACTCCGCACCAGGGCCGTCATGGTCATGCACTGTGAAACGTGTTACTAAAAAGTTTTAAAATTAACAAGAGGGTTGTGCGGGACCTGCCCAGACCTGGGCTGGGTCGGCCTGTGAGCGATGGGCGTGGCTGCTTGTCCTGTGAACAGGAGCGCGTGGCGCTCGTGCAAGGCTGAGCTGCCGAGAATGTCCCTTGTCTGCAGGCCCACGACACCATGTTTGACTGCTTAGCGCCTGGAGGCCAGCTGGGGCCAGACGCGTGGGGCGCAGGCAGGCCTCCTGGCTCCTGGCAGGTGCCGCCAGGGGTTGCTCCTGGGGGCGGCACTGCTGTGCTGAGGCACCGCGGTGTTGGGCACCCTGGGCTGCGGCAGGGGAAGCCAGGCTCGGGCCCTGCACCTACCCGCTGTGTCCGTCCCCACAGCCTCCTGCGTGGCCCCTTCTGTGGAAGAGCCATGCTCCAAGCCACGAGGAGATTGTTAGTAACTGAAATCTTTTTGGGGCTCGGGGTGCTCGCCTGCAATCCCAGCGCTCAGGAGGCTGAGGCAGGAGCACCGGTATGAGTTGGGGTCCGCCTGTGCTGCATGGACAGCGATAGGCAGCTGAGCTGCAGAGCGAGACCCTGGCTCTAAGAACCAAATAGTGACGAAGCACGGCTCCCACTGATGCCGGGAGACTGTCCTCAGCGGGAGGGAGTGCTTCTGTTTGCTTTCTTTGAGCCTGGTTCCTCAGGCTTTGAAACTGTGAGACAAGTCCCCTAGTCCTGAGGAACCTTGCGATGATGTGAAGGCTTTGGGGCAGCAGAGCGTGTGTGTGATCAAAGTGCTCACGTCACAGACCAGAGAGGCCCTGTGGCTGCTGCTCTTGGGAGCTCTGGGGCTGGGCCTGGGGTGCTGGACGTCATACCCACGCTTTTGGGGTTTCAGGTCAGCGGGAGGGTCACTGGTGGCCGGCAAGAGGCTTCTGTGTGGCATGGTGTCCAGGGAAAGTCCCTGCCGGAAGCTGAAGTTGAGGCAGCCCCGCGCCGCGAGCCTCTGCTCCTGTGCCCTCCCTTTGCCTTGCGCCCCATCCTTCACTCTCTGGGAGATGTGAGCAGAGGTCCTGCCTGTGTGATGCCCTTGGCCCTGGGCCGGTGAGGGCGGTGGGAAGCACGTTTTCAAACCTATTTGAAAAGTTCTTTTCTGACCCCAGTGGACCTGGGCTTCCTCACACTGCTTCCCTGATGTAGAGAGGAGGGCAAGGTCCTGTCCAGAACCCCCAAGGACAGCTGGGCAGACGAGGGCTCTGCTGGCGCAGGCTTCGGGGTCTCAGGTGCCTCTTGGCCCTGTGGTGAGGTGGGTACCATGCGGAAGAGTAGAGCTGCTCCTCTTACGGAGGTCACAAGAGAGAAGGAGCCAGCAGGAGGGTGGCAGACAGTGCCTGTCCCCAAGGTCAACCCCAGGACACACTCCCTTCAGACAGGCCCAGCTCTTAGCTCACTGCACCTCCCAAGATGCCACCAAATGACGACCCCATCATGGGTGAATCCACCATAGGGGCCAGAGCCCTCAGAATGCCCTCAGCCTTGGGAGCCCAGTGGACACCACTAGTGGGGTCAGCCCTCATGTGAGCTATGGGGGACAGGTCCTGTTCTGTGACAGAGGCGCCCCAGGTGCCCTTCCCAAGGCCAGGTCCTTCTGGTTTGTTGGTGAGGCGGGAGTCCCCAGCTGAGGACAGGCCCCAGGTCCTGAAGGGCTCAGAAGGATAACCCTGCCTGCTGGGGCACCCCAACCAAGCCCAGCCCAGGGCCCAACTGTGAAAGAGCGCCGTGAGCCTGGGGAAGTTCTGACCCTCCTTCTCCCTCCCGTGGCTTAACCATGGCTTGCGTCCTCCCCTGCAGACCTGCCCCAGCCTCTGCAGATGCCACAGGAATACAGGAAGTGGTTCTTCTCAGGCGCAGGGTACCGGAAGCCAGGGACCAAGTCAGGACCAGGGGAGTCAGAGTGGGGCTCCCAGGGGTGCACTGGGAGGAGAGTGGTGGGTAGCTCTGGAGCAGGACGTACAGGACAGCACGATAGCTAGGCAGGGAGATCACCCTCACTGCCGGGGGACGGCCCTGGGCAGGCAGCACGCAGGCCTGCTGCGGGTGGCTATGTCCGGGGCTCTGGTGGCCCAGACCTGAGCAGAGGCTCTCAGAAGCTGGACAGGCCACAGGGACAGGGAAGGCAGCTGTGAGGACTGTGGACTATCACTGGCCCGGGCATGGGTGAAGGACAGTGGCCTAAGGCAGAAGGTAGCACACAGGGCCAACTGGAGCCGGGTGGGGAGAGAAGGGTGTGTCCCCAGACTTAGGGGACATCCTGTAGAGAAGGGTACCTGAGCTCTGAGGAGACATGGGGACCGACACTTCGCCACACCTGCTCTAGGATCCTCCTGAAGCAACGGTGATGACTGGTGCAGACCACTCCACAACTGATCTAGTCGCCACGTGTCAGCAGCCTTCTCAGTGGAGCAAGTGGGTCCTGAGGGGCCCTCCTCCTTGTGGATCCTGAAGGGATTCATTCAGCTTAAAAATGAGTGTATAGAAACTGGGAGACGCTCCTGTAGGACCCTAGGGCCCCCACCCAGGGCTGAGGGGGCAGTGAGGAGGACAGGCCCACTGGCACCCAGACACTCTCTGCTACTCCTGGGAGAGGACGGCACCCAGGACAAAGGTGCAGAGAGGGACGAAGCCAGGAATACCCTGAGGAGGGGCGGCCACTGGGGGAAGCAGGCAAGGAGGGCCCATGACCCGTGCAGGTCGAGGTGGGAGGGGCACAAGTCTGTCTGTCTGTCTGTCTGTCTGTCCATCTTGAGCTCCTCACCAGGATAGCAGTGGTGAGGCTGCCCTTGTGTAGTCTGCGTTTGATTCTCCCAGCCTGGCATGGACAGCACGGAGGATGTCAGGAAAGTGTGCGTGTGTACATACAGTGCCTGGGGGCTCAGTGCAGGATGACAGGAGCAAGCGAGGGTCACCTGTGCCGCATCAGCCGCAAGGGAGCAGAACAGGAAGTGACCCACGACCACAACCTGCACTTCACTAGCTTAAGCGAAGCCAGCTGATATTCCAGGAGGAAGAAGACAGGCTGGATCCTCCCGGCAGACTTTCTCATCCAGACCAGAAAGTCTCGCAAATGGGGCAAAGAGCAAATTGGCTGGTCGCAAACGCACACTTCAATGGCAATGCGAAATTGTAAACATTAGCCGTATTTTACTAATAGCAGGCTGTATGTTGTCCAAAAGGGAGGCTTGCGGTTTGGAAGGCAATGTCACCACTGTCACAGTGACGTGGGCTCAAGGGGTGTGAGCTCCAGGGACTGCAGGAGCTGTGCCAGGGAGCTCAGGGCCACCTCAGCATGCTGATTCTTAGATGCAGCTCCTCCCTGCTCATGTAGACCATGCGTCACTTTATTTCATGCATGGAAAGAGACCTTGGTTTGATGTATGGCTGCTGGGGGACTGGACTGCCACCTGGGCAGCAGCAGCACAAAATTCAATTTTTTTTTCTTTTAAAGAGGAAACCAGTTATTTTAACAAATCTTACACTGAGGCATAGTGAATAAGAGTCTTTGAGTGTTAGCTGGGTTGAAACACTAAAGTTCTTGCCTGGTCCTGTGAGCCCAGAGAAGGCCTGGCCCCTGGTCTTGCGTTAGCATTTTAGTTTGCTGGAACTCATCACTGCAGATGAGAGGGGCAACAGCACAGGGCTCGCCCTGCTATGCCCCAGGCATGGGTGCTCTGGAGCCAGGCAAGGTGACCTGGGGCCCCGGGGGGGTGGTCCCCTGTTTCTCCAGCTGCCCAACGCACCTTGGCTTATGGATACGTCCATCCTCTGGCCTCCACCTCTGTGTCCCTATGTGCCTGAACATCCCTCCTGTCAGACGCTTGTCACCTGGGCCCAGCCACTCCCCAGGGCCTCAGCTCAGCCACTTGCATCAGCAGCCAACCTGTGTCCAGGTGGGTCCTGCTCAGAGGGACCCCTACCCACCTTTGGGGTCATAGCCCTGGTCTGTGCAGCACCATAAAAGACAGCAGGGGCAGAAAGGGCAGCACACAGATATTTGTGACTGTGCTTGTCTGTTTTCTGTTACTCTAATGAAATCCCCGGATGGCTCAAGGTGTACAAAGTGGGGAGGGCTGCTCAGCTCAGGCACTGGGAGGCTGAAAGTCCTGGACCCAGGGATGGGTGTCCTTATAGGGGAGCTCTGGGCACAGAGGGACACAGCGGTGGAGGCCCGAGCGGGCTGAGGGTATGACTGCACAGTAACTGAGGCCTCGTGGCAGGCAGTGTGCACAAGAGTGTGTGGCAGAGGTCGAACTGCCATCGGGAGGCCGGGTGAGGTGAGTCCCAGGGACGCTCCCCCTCAGGGCTGCTGCCCCGCGCGGTGGAACGGAAAGGCAGACTCGCGCATAGAGAGATGAGCTGTGTCCTCATCGCCTGAGTCACCCGACCTGGCACCGTGTGACTTGGCTCTCCCCAAGTCAGGACGACCATGAAAGGGCAATGTTTTCAATCCACGTAGAACGCTGAGGCAGCCAGGACGGCGGAGCTAAAGACCCTCAGGGAAGCGGCAAGGGCGGTGGAGGAGTGCGCTCAGAGCGAGGAGAGGGTTTTGAGCAGGCCGCGAGACACTGCGCCTTTTGCCATATGTTTTTGAGAGTGAGCGTTCTCTGCCTTGCTGATCGGCCTGCTCTCCTGGGCTGTGCGGCCTGCAGTCGCAACTCAGCTTTCCGCCCCCGCCACACTGTCACTTCCCGAGTCACCGCCACGAAGGCTTTGCTTCTCTGCGTCCCCCACTTGCTGAGGGGTGACGCCTCCCTTGTGGCCTGGCCCGGCTTCGGAGAAGCTGAGTGCTGCCCACCTTCGGGCCGCTCTGCCCTCATCCGGAGCCGCAGTCGGCCGGCTGGCGAAGGTCGCGATTGCCAGCTTAGGGACGTCTCCCCGCAGGAAGACGTCAGGAGCAGGGGCTCCAGCGCTCCGGAGAGGGCTGCTGCTGCGGGAGGCACCGCTGGAACTGCCGTCCATCGGAGAGGGGGTGTGAGGGGCGGCCGAGCCGGGCTCTGCCCCACGGGCGGGAACAGCCCTAGTGCTGCGGCGCCAGCCCTGGCGGGAAGGTGAGAGCCTGCCCCGTCCTGACGCCTCCATAAAATAAAGCCCCCGCCTTCCTCCTCCTCACCGGCCCCGCCCCGCCCTCGCACACACCCAAACAAAAGGCTGTGAGCATCAGTCATTGCAAAGTCCCCAGTGTGTAGGCAGGAAATGCCCTGCACACGGAGACCCCACTTCCTCGGGGTGCTGGCCTCGAGGGCAGGTGCTGGGGGCAGGTGTAAGCCGCAGGAGGGGCTCTGGACTTGGGTCCCAGGACCCAGCCCTCCCCGCCTCTTTGACTTGTTATGCCCATTTGTCTAAAAAATGTTTGGGCTCCATTTTTTCCCTACGGGACAAAGACTTTTTTTTCGATTGCTTAAACTCTGCCTGTGAGGTTGAATGGGAGAGAACATGTCCCGCTTTAGAGATCCTGACAGCCGTCCGCAGCCCCTGCCCTCTGCCGCCGGCGAGCAGGACCCAGAATTCTCAGGAAGAAGGCCTCCCAAATACATGAGACTTCCGTTGTTCTCCTCCCTTTCTCTGCACTGCCGAGAGGGCTGGAGTGGATTTTGGTTCACATGAAAGTGTACAGTGTTAACTAGGTGACATATGGGTGGGGGGACATTCCTGCTTGTCCACTGCCGACAGGGGGGGTGCGTTTCCATAGAGATAAGAAGCAAAAGTGCTGGGAGCAGCCTAATTGGTATGCATCCCCGGTTCAGGCCCATTGTGCGCGTGCTAATGACAGGGTTGTCTCAGTAATAAGGATGGTGCACTGGAGAAATTTGCTGCCTTGGTATATTTTTTCCTGGCAGAAAACTACTTAGAGACTGTAGTCGGTAAGAAGAGTGACTGGCAGGCTTAAGGGGCCGTGCGGCAGCATATGGGGAGAGCTGGTGCTCCCTGCCACACGCATATGCTGCCATTAAACTCCAGCTTTGCGCTTTGTGTGTTCCTGGTCCCGTGCCAGGAGGCCCACCTGCTGCAAGAATACTTGTAAAGCCCAACTCAAAAGTGATTGAAAAGCTACTAGAATAAACTGTAATAACACAGTAACACAGTGCTTCACAGATGGGACGTAATTGCCAGCTAAAGTGTACAGCCTCGGCAGCAATGAAAACACGAGCCATCAAATTAAAATCACAAGGGAAGAAACCATAAAAGTCTGTTGATTTTTTTTTTAGTTTTATTGCAAAAACTTCAATTTTCCTGCCCTCATTAATCAAATACCATAAAACTATAGTGTCACTTTGTTCTGGGGGAGATTCAGGCAATTAAAATGATGAATGTTGATGAAAATGATGTAACTTTGGTTATTTCCTCACAAGGAAACTTAGACCCTCTGTCACCAAGCCACACATCTATCCATGTGCAGGCTGCAGGAGCCTTGGGGAATTTGCTTGGGAAGTTATGGGGGAGTTTGTCCAAGTTCGGAGCAGCACGGAGGAGAGGAGACATTTCAGGCTTAGACTCGGGGTTGATGCCAAGCGGACCCCTTCTCGATCCCCAACCTCTCCTTTCCTCTGAAATATTAGAAATTTTCTTCTCTTTCTTAGACAGTTCATTATGGGGGACTCGCCGTGCTGGAAACACAGGAGCGCCTGCAGCTCAATGCGCAGCAATTAGTGGTGGGCTGCGCGGCCACTGGCACAGGGATGCCTGAATGGGCCCAGCAGGGCCCAGCCGCCACTGCGGCCCATTGTCCCCCTTTCTGTGGGTGGGCCTTGAGAGGAGAAAGAAACATTTGTGTCACCCTCATCACCCAAGTAAACAGCTTTGAAAAGACTTTCTTTCTCCCATTTCTAATTATGCATTTCTTCAGCACTCCTCATGGCAGAGCGGAATGATTCCCACCCTTTAGAAAAAAGGAAAGAAGAAAGCAGCACACACAGACAAATGCGTGCGCTCTGCAGATAGGTGCGCAGCTCCTGTCACGCAGCTCTGCGGCGTGTCTACAGGGGGAGAGCTGGAGTTGGACGGTGCGAGCTCTACTTTCTTAGAAAAGGACTTTGGTCGTCTCTGTTCCTGCAAGAAGAGTCTGGGCTCCGAGGAGGGTCATGGCAGTTGGTCATGGCAGGTGCTAAAAACGCACTCAGCACGGCCGAGCCCTGCGCCTCTCTGTTCCCAAGAGGCTGCGTCTTGCAGCTGCGCGATCAACCGCGGGGACCATGGGGAGGGGACAGGCAGTGGACAGCACAGTAAGCAGATGCATCCAGGGAAGAGAAGGGGCACAGTGGCCCTGGGACCCCTAATTCCAGGTGGCAGGTTCCCCAGCAAGTGGGATGGCCCGCGGTGCTGGGCTTTGAATGGACGAGTCTCTTTTGGGTGCTGGCGGGGAAGCTGAGGCCCACAGGAGTGCTGGTGGCCCAGAGACAGCCATGCCCCGGGCAGCAGACACACAGAGGGCTGCTGTCCAGGAGTCCCTGGGTGGGGATGTTGGAGTGAGCCTCTGCTGCCTCAGTCTGTCCTGGAAGAGGCTGGCCTTCTGTGGAGGACCACGGACGACTCTTTCTCGGGGCTCGGGACTGCTTGCGCCAGTGCCTCATGGTGTGCTTTGTGGGGCAAGGTTGTCCCCCAGCAGGGACATTTGCTCCCGCGCTGGACACAGTGCACACCCGCAGCCTGGCCTCTCCCTAAGATTCTCTTCAGGGCTTTCCTCTCGGCACCTTCTTGGTCCTACCTCCATGGTGCTGGGAGGTGGAACAGCTCACACTGCCGTCACGGGCTGCGGCTCACTGCTGAGCACATGGAGTCCTCTGCCATGGAATGCGACAGGGCGTAGTCCTGCCAAGACCTGAGGCAGCATCCACAAATGTAAGCCACAGGGACAAACTCACTTGTGTTCATGACCCTCACCCCCACTGAAGGCAAGGCAGCGTCCGCTGTGGTGTAGAGCTTGTGACAAATCTACATGTGTCCCTTCTGAAATTTGGGGGAGTAGTTTGGAAGCCAGCATTTCCTCCTTGTGTTTTCCTGGGTCTCTGTGTGGCCAGGCTGCCCACAGGCACCTGTGAGTCCGCAAGGCAGCAGGTGAGAGCCAGAGACCAGTGCCTGTGTGTCCCTGGGCTGCCACCTTGATTTTAGGTCTCTTTAGAAGTCTCCCTCATGACTCCTCTGTGAGTGCTTCTGTTATTTAAAATAAGTAACCTGGGATGGCTGGGAGCCTGCTCCTGATGACCACTGGCCTTCCTGGAGAGAGGTGGGGCGTGAGGGCTGCCCGCCCTGGGCCCTGGGGACAGCAGAGCGTCCTGTGGCTTTGGCTTCTCCTGCTCTAGGGACTAACATCTGGCTAAATGGTTCACTCCATCTCATTCCTTGCCCTCCTTTTAATTCCAAAGTCCCAAACTGGATGGCAGATTCAGCGTGTTGCTTGGTAGCTAACTGGGACTGCTGAAATTTAGGCAGTTTGTGGAAACATAGATGTTTGTTGTGGCGGCTGATTAATCAGTGTCCTTTTCATACTGAATGGCTGTCTTTGGTGGCAAAGCTTGTTGACTCTCAACTCTGGCCAGACTTTTCCCATCTGCCCTAGTAGATGTTCTGAGGGAGAAGGGCAGCGCTCCGAGTGTTGCGGGAGGGTAGCGCCGAGGGGCGTGGACACGGGCGCTGCACGCAGGCGAGTAAAGGCTGTCACGCCTGTGTCTGCCGTGTTGGCCAAGCACATGGGGCGGTAGGGGTGCTGCTCCTTCGACGTCTGAGCAGGTTGGAACTGGGGTGACCCTGTTCTCAAGTCTGGAGATGGATCTCCTGATAACTGTCTGTGAAACACGGCGGCTGCTACTGCCAGCTGAGTGGCCATTGCCGGGCTTCTTCAGGTCTAGACTGTGGAAGACAACTCGTGGGATGGAATCACTGTGTTCTTGGGTGCCCTGGGCCAGGCAGCCCAGCGGGCTGCGCGAGAGCTGCTCCTCCAGGTTGGCCGGGCTCAGCACAGAAGCTGGCCCCAGCCACACCTGGCTGCTCCGCATCCTGAGCCCTGTCCTGGGCTCTGCTTGTGCTCTCCTCCTGCCTCCTCCTTAGCAGCTTCCCACATTTTCATCTGTGAGGCGTCCTCCTCCACCGGCTCATTAGTGCATTGGAGACATCCGTGCGCTTCCACGAGGAACCTTCTTGTGCCAAGTGTCAGGCCCCTGTTCCAGGCGCCAGCTCTAGGGACTCGAGTCCCTGATGGGCTGGGTGCCCACACTCTGCCACCTGAAGGTTCTGCTTGGAGTGCATGGGGCTCCTTGGTAAATTCAGAACTCCTTTTTGACACCTCGGCTTTTACCCCTTGGCGGGGAGCACACCTGTGGAGCCTGGTCCCGAGCTTTTCCAGGAGGGGCCCGTGGTGTGATTGCAGTCATCATGTTAGCGGTCCTGTGGTGACAGGAGAGCCCCACTCTGACCCTGCCATGGGAACAATTGCAGGCTTGCTCCTGCTCCCTGCTGAGGTCACCTTGAGGAATCCTGATGGGCCCCACAGGTCTTGTTATGTCACCAAGGATGTCCCCGGCCCTTGGAACTCAGTCACTGATCTGCTCGGTCCATCCAGATGGCAGGCCCAGGGCTGAGGAGATAGCTCAGTAGAATAAGCGCCTGCCTGGCAAGTGCAGGGCCCTGAGTTCAATCCCTAGTACCATAAAAAAATATTAGCAGATGGCAGGCCCAGAGCAGCCAGGCCATGGCCAGGTGTGGGAGGGACCTCACAGGGACATGTGAGAACTTGCTGTGCGTCCATCACTGCTCCGAAATCCAATGGAGACAGTGAGACGCACTCTGGTCCTATCCTTGGCTCCAGTCTGGCTCACAGGGAAGTCTGGACTGGCAGGTACAGGATGCCTGCTCCTCTGGGGTGGTCTGTCCCTGGCAGCAGAGCAGCCCAGATGGACTGCTGGTCCAGTGAAGAGGGGCCCCTCCCAGCCCCCTTCCTGTCCCACAAGGCGCCGTGGGCTGTGGGCTGTGTCCGGATCGTAGACTTCACACTGGAGGGGGCTGAGTTGTAATGGGGTATGGTGCTCTGCCATCAGGGCAGAGGGCTGGTCCCTGGGTGTGTGTCAGGGTCCTAGAGTTATGTGAGAAAATGCCACCAGTCGAGTGGCTTAGAAAATTGGACCCTATTCTCTCAAGGCTCTGGAGGTCCGAGCGTGGGCAGGGCTGCGTGGCTGCTGAGGGGGCTACAGGCCTCTCTTCCTTCTTCCTGTTCATCAGGTCCCTGGTTCTGTACTGCCCAGAGCCCCCATGTTTGGGACACAGCTCCCCATACCTGCACCTTAAAGGAGCAAGGTATAACGTGGCTCATGGTTCCAGGGGATTTGGTCAGTGGTTGGCGGCCCCATGGCAGGAACAACATGACAGAAGGGTGGGCACAGAGCTGCCTGACAGCAGAGCAGGGGACAGTGGTGGACAGGGCCAAGCCACTCTGTCATCTGTCCAGAGGTTCCCAGACATAAGCTCTGCCCACCCGCTGGGCAGCTCCCAATCACCCAAGGGGACCCCTACCCCGGCCACCGCGGCATGCCTGGCTCTTCTCACCCTCACAGCTGTCCTTCCTATGTGGTCACAGCGTCTCCCAAGGACAGTCGCGTGGGGGGAGGTGGCTCCACCCCGCAGCCCATTTAGCTGCGTCTTCCCATCTGCAAAGCCGACTTCCACGGCTTCTGAGGTGGGTATGAGTTGGAGACCTGCACCTGGGGAGGGGCCCGGCCCCCCCGAGCCTTGGTCTTGGGGCAGGGACAGGTGGCAGAGACACAGGCTGGGTGGTGCCCCTGGCTGTTGATGACTGCAGGCCTGAGCGCATGGCGGGATGCTTGGGGGCTCTGTGGTCCTGAGCTCGGCAGCGTCCCCAGAGCCGAGGAGTCCTGCCGCTGCTGCCTGAGGCTTCCCTGTCCCCCACTGCTCCTGACTCCTCTGTGTGATGGGCTGGCCCGAAGCGCTGGGGTCCATGAGAACTGTGGTGGTGCAGACTCCCAGGCTGCGACTGGGCTGCAGCTGGGTCCGAGCTGCAGGCGCACGGGTGGCCAGGGGCTGGAGCCAGACAGGAAGCCTTAGGGAGACACCTTGACGCGGGGCGGCCTCCACGGCCTCCACGTGGCCTCCAGGGCATAGAAAGTAGTCCCGAAGGCATGTGAAGAGCTGTGGCCTGGATCATGGGGGAGAAGGCTGTGACCACCCCAGTCCCTCAAGGGACGCGCATGTGATTCACGGTAAGGCCACGGTGGAGCAGCATGGGCCCTAGTACCATGAGACTGGTGTGCTCATGAAAAGAGAGATTCAGAATGTCAAAGAAAGTCTCAAGGATACAAAAGTGAGCCACAGGTGGTGACAGACAGGATGAAGGATGCAGCGGGGGCACCCCAGCATGGTGGGGCCTGTAGGAGCTGGGAGCCAGAGGCTCTGGACATCTTGATGGGCGTCTCCGGCTCCCAGACAGTGAGGGGATCTGTTCCTGTTCATTTGTTCATTCACTCAGCAGCAGAGGGGGTGGAACGCAGGGCTTCACACGGACCTGCATCTCCAGCCCTTTTCTGCGCTTTGTTTCTCTCGCTCATTCTGTTTTTCGCCAGGGTCTCGCTGCACCCTGCTGCCCAGACTCTGTTGCGGTCCTCCTGCCTCAGCTCCCCAGAAGCTGGGACGACAGATGCTTGTGTTACCTTAGTGCAATTTCCTGGGCCAGCTGGCTGTGTTCTTTGCTAGGGCAGCCCACGGGGTGGATGCAGAGGGCAAGTTGGTTCCAGTAGGCCCTCAGTGAGGAGGCTGTTGAGAGCAGCCATAGGTGGGGCACCGGATGTGGGACGGGCCAGGGCCTTTGTGGACAGCACAGGCCCTGCATATGGCAGCGCTTGGCAGAGGATGGTGGAAAGGGAATGCGAAAGTGTGCGGGGTGGTGGGACACACTCACTGTGGAGCATTGGGGCCGTGCAGGGTCACGTGCCTGGGAGGACCTGGCTATCTCCTTAGGACACATGGGGAGCCCAGTGCACCCCCAAATAATGAGCTCACCCATGCTCCACAGCTCTGGGAATGGGGAGGCAGCAACTGATTTTTCTTTCTTAGCAGTGATTAAGTTCCCAGCCACAGGGCTCTCCCCCCACACTCGACAACCAGGCGCGGGAGCACCCCAGTCGCTGGGCTACGTGCCGGTGCTCAGCCCGGGCAAGGCAGCCTGAATGCGAAATGTCATTAGAGCCAGTCCTGCAGTACCACTTCTCTTTAGAATAACAAAAACACATCAGTGGTAAGTTTCACTGTTATTTTTAATAAAAGAAAACCCTTTAATTTACATATATTTAAGGCTAAGTAAATGAAAATGCATTACGTTACCGCCGTTCCCGTGAATAATGAGCCACAGGGTTTGGAGGAGCAGGTGCTTTTCAACCCGCGCCCAACTAGGTCAGCCTGCGATGAGGGAGGGGCCACCCGGGCTCTTTGGGAGCAGAGACTGCAGCGGACAAACTGTTCCAGGAGAAGCCCACCCAGGCAGAGGCTGTGCTCAGCAGCCAGCTCAAGGGCAGAGGCGGTGAGTGGGCCCCGGCGCACCTGAAAGTGGCTTTCGGGATTACCTGCCAACACTCAGGCCGCACGAAGCAGGACACGAGGCATCTCCTGGACATGCATATGTAGACACACTGCCCACAGGTGCACACACAAGCATGCAAGCCCTTGCAATGCTCATGCTACACACAGGTGTTCACACGTGCACATGGTACATCTGCAAGGGACACACAGGAGCACATAAATACACGCATGAACACAAACTAAACATGTATCCACACATGAGCATGTATGTACACACCGGCACATGTGACGTACACACAATCGTGCACATAGCACACAGAAGGGCATGTGTGCCTATGCAATACACACACACAGACATATGTTCATAACTACACAAGGCACATATAGATGGCACGATAGGTTCTAACACATGATATTCATGTGTGTATGGAATACACCAGCACACATGAACATACATGTGTGGCTATATGCACACTCATGACTGCACATACCTACACTGTACACTTACACAGGACACACATTGCCATGCATGGCCACACATATGACACGTACCTGTAGATGCATGTGGCCATGCATGCTCACACATGCACACTTGCATGACACACACACATATGAACACACATCTCTTTCACAGTTTTATTTATTTTATTTACTTATTTTTTAAATGTGTGTATTTGGTACAGGGTCTCACTATGCAGCTCAGACTTGTAGTGGTCCTTCTGTTTCCAGCCTCCCTAGCGCTGGGATTATAGGCATGTACCTCCACGCCTGGACTCCGTAGCCAACTCATTGTGCCTGGGGGTGGGGCCAGCATGGCATGTGGTGCTGGGGATTGAACCCCAGTTCCTGCTTTGCCTAAGCAGGTGCTTAGCCTGCTGAGCTATCTCACTGGCCCTTTCCACTGTTTTATGATGAATACTGTTTTAGAAGGATTTGAAATTGGACCTTCTCTGGTTCTGTCTTGTACACCTCTTGCTCTGTGCACACCAGCAAGGAGCGGGTAGAGGCTATGTCACCTGAGACCCACAGGAGAGCGAGGGGCTGGGCCAGGCTGGGTGCTCAGAGGCCCCAGGAACTCTGGCTGCCCCTCCTGTGCACTGCCCTCCACGTAGGTGGGGGCCCAGTTCCCTCACCCAGGACAGCACCCTTCCGTGCTGCAGCCACTGCGCCCCAGCTCACTTGCTCAGTGTCACCCCACTGCACTCCCAGGCATGGGATTGAAGGCACTGCAGGAGCCTCCTGTTCCTCCTCCTCTGCTGACGAGCTCCAGGCAGCCTCCCTCTGAGGGATGCAAACCAGCATGTAGGCCCAACATAGGAAGCTGTGTCCGTGCCTACTGGAGGTGGGCACTCCCTGAGGCAGGGTGCCAGGCCCTGGGGGTGAAGCTGGCCCCCTGCAGGCCTTGTAGGCGAAACAAGGGATGGAGCCAAGGTGGCTGGTGGCCTGGCTTCTTGGTGACATTCTGGCCGCTGTGCAAGGATGCCATCTCTTCTGCTTCTGTCCCCCAGTGAATCAGGTGACTTGAAAGGAGGGACGATAAGGGCATTGTCTGCACTGACAGCGTCCTGATGGTACTGCTGAGATCAGAGCGGTGCCATGGACGCCTTACGATGGAGTCATTAGGGACATGGCTCCTCGCCCGGCTCCGGTTAACTACCACAGGAAGCCTGGGGCAGGGGCTTTCATTCTCATCCGGGAGGTGCTGCTGTGTTTACTCTTGAGGCTGCACAGGGCAAGAAGGGACACGAAGGACCCATCTCATGGGCTGCACTAGACAGCCAACCTCCTGCAGCCGATTTAGGGCGGGCTGGTGTCGGGAATAGGACCAATGAGGTTCCCTTCTCTCTGCTGCCCCGCCACCTTTGTGGTCACATATGCACATGTATGCTGCCCACTTTGAAGGGTTTCCCTGGACAACAGGATGTTGATATCTGCTGTGCCCGTGGCCTCGCTGATATGACTTGTCCCGTTGGGAAAATCCTGTGCAGAAATGTAGCGAGCAGTGTAGGACTACAGTCTACCGCTGAGGCTGGTGTCACAGTGGGCGAGGAAGTCACTCGAAGACCCTGACCGGACTCTCGCCGACACCTTCTGGCTCTGGGTGTCCCAACCCGTGAGGATGCCATCTGTGTGCATCGAGAGCAAGGAAGGCGTATGCATCTGAGCTTCACTCGCTCACACGAGGCGGAGCTCTGCTTTCCTCTTTGTTTCTGAACTAGCTGGGATTGGGATCGGCTCGCTTTGGAGGCTGATGTACTCACCAGTGCCACTGCCCAAGCCGTGGGCGTGGGTGTGGGAGGTGTTTATTCCTACTGGCACCTGGCGACAGGAGAGGATGACACCGGGGCACAATCCAGGTCCCTGAAAGTCTGCCATGGGGAGCCTTTCTCCCTGACCTTGATGTCCCTCCCATGATGGTGCTGGAGCATTCTTGGGGAGACCCCAGGCTGAGTGCTTTGTGCCTCGAAGCCGACGCCTTGCGGGCTATCTGTGCTTAGCCCAAGGCAACAATCTTCTTAGAAATGGGGAGGCCTGTGACGCGACCTCGGGATGGGCGGCTCACTTCCTGTGGGATGCTGCGCGGCCAGGGGTGTGACAGGGCTGTCAGCCGTGCGCAACATCCCTGTTGGAACGGTGGAGCAAGTCACAGCTCCTTTTGTTCTGTGACAAGGAGAGTTTCGAGCTCTTCGTTGGAGAGGAAGTGCAGCGCCAGCGCTCACACCCCAACCCAGCAGCCCCCCTGCAGCCCCCCGTCAAGCGCTGTGTGCAGTGCCCATCCCTCGGCCCCCACCAGGTGATGCTGGAGGGGCTTAACGCCCCTGGAACACGCAGATGTCCATGTCACTGCTGCAGGGCCTGACATTCGAGGGGCCTCTAGGTGTGTGGCAAAGCCCACCGCGCAGCCTCCAGGGCGCTCTGGACCACGTGGGCCCACGCTGCGGCCGCACCCGCTGCACCCACGCACACCCTCCCAGGGGAGAAAGGATGGGGCGGGGTGGTGTGGCTCACGTCCTGCATGTCAGGCCAGACAGTGAAGGTCTGGCATCCTGACTCCTCCTGCCTCCCTTCTCTGCTTTCCTGCCAGATGACTGACTCCTGTCCCAGTTCCCTCCTGACAGGCCACGCCTGGAAAGTGAGACTGACGGGCCAAACATACGATGCGCTCTAGAGCACATCCCACATCCTAAAGGTGCAGAGTCACTGCAAACATCGGCACAGGGGTTGCAGGGCTGGCTGGCTCTGGGTGGAGAAATCCATCGTAAGGATGAAATCCTGAACTCCAGGGCTGATGGCGTGCTCCAGTTTCCCAAGGACAGGACAGGAAGGGAGGCGTACATGAGACAGTGCGTCCAGAAAGCAGAATAGCAGAAGATGAGCAGAAAAGGGGCAGAGCTTCCCTGCTCTGGAGATCCTGCATCCGCAGGCTGCCTTGAGCAGAACTACGCACTAGTGTTACTTCTTTGTTCTGAGCTTGGGCCTTGCTTCTCTGATACCCCTTTTAAAAACATGCTTTTCCTCCATGCAGGATGTTGTCCGCTTGCTTATGCTTTGCATTTGCAGCTACCAGTCAAGTATTAAGTATCGAGACATTTAAGTCTTTCTCCCTTGGAGAGCCCCAACTTGAGGGCATCTAGTGACTTCTTCAGGCTGACGTAGCATGTGGGTCTATGTGCTTCTTGAGGGAGGAAAGGTGCCATTGGTGGCCCTGGGAGAGGTGCCCAGGGTAGGACCCAGCTGCACTCCCTGCTGTTGGGGCCCAGTAGGGTCCCCAGTGTAGCTTTCACACAGTGACACATCAGACCAGTCGTGACCTGGTGCAGCTCCTCAAGTCTAGGAGTGAGGAATAGATGCACCATTGGAGGTGAAGCGTCTTGAACTCAGGGGCGCATTTTCCTCAGTAGTAGGAGACAGAGTCACATTATGTTGCAGATTGAATTTGTGGAGGAGAGCAGGCTTGTCTGCTACCTGCCACAGACAAGACGGCAGGCGTGGGTGCAGGAAGCACTCCCTAAGGCCAGGAGCTCTGTGCCAACCGCCGGCCACCTGCCAGGTCCAAGGGGCTCGGGCTGCACACCTGGACCTTCTCGGTTCAGATGGAAGCCCCAAGCGACTCGTGCAAGCTTGCAGGGACTGTCGTGGTTGGACCTCAAGAGGGCCAAGAGTCCACCACCAGCCCCACTCTGGCCACAGCCTCCACAGGTCGCTAGGAGCTGCCTAGCTGTGTGAGGGACATGGGAAGCACAGGCTCTGCAGCCCCACACCTGAGGAGCAGGGGCTCAGGACCCAGAAGGGACCTGCGGCCCAGCACCTGTGCACAGGGCTTCGTCCATGCCATGGCCACATGCTGTGGCATAGAGCCCGCTGGGCACAGTTGTCTTCTGTCCTGACCCTCAGGCAGCTTGGTGTGTTTCCTATGTGTCCTTCTGAAGTCTGCAGTCCCCGCCACATTCCTGCTGTATTACCTTCCTGGATACAGCTGTGGAAACGCCTGCTGTCTGGGGATGGTTGGGGCCCTCACGTCCCCATCATCCCACCCCCTCCTCTGGCTGCAGGGGCCCTGAGTCCACGTCTGACTCCTGTCTTGGGTCTTCTCATGCCCATAATGGTGCTGGGCCTCTGTTTCCCTCCAGTGACAGCAAGATGAGGTTTTGTTGTTAATCATACGGGTCACCCGCTGGAGCACCTTAACGGCAGTGCCGGCTTGTGGATCTGGTGTACGTTCTGCCCCTGTGGCTGGCTTGCAGGCTGCCCTGCCCCTACTGCCCAGCCCTGGAGCAGCAGAGCGCACTGCCCTGTTCTGGAGGCCAGAGCCTAGGCTGAGGTTGAGGAGCAGACCAGCTCCTCCAGGGCTGCAGCTCCTGGGCTGCGGGTGCCTCTTCCTCCAGGCTCCTTACACTGTCTTCTTGGGGTACGTGTCCTGACCTCCTCTTCCTGTGGGGACCCCTGCCAGATAGGTGGGACCCCACTCATGGCACTTGTTCTGGGGTTGCCTCTCTGAAGACCACCTCATAGTCACACACTCAGGTACTGAGGAGCAGGACCCCAGTACTGGGGTCACTGTTTGGCCCCAACAGCAACCACCTTGTGCTAGGCACACATGTGCCATGGGGAGGGGTCCCACCCATGGTCCCTTGCTATGGATGCTTGAGCTTATCCTCCTGGCCTGCTCCCCAAGGGTCTCCAGAGCCCCACATGTGTCTCCTGGGGCCTAAGAGTAGCTTTCATGTGACTGTCTTCTTTTTAAATTTTCTGTATATTTCTTATACAAAGTGTTTTTCATTCTTTGCCCTCCTAAGGTTGCCAGGCCTTACGTTGAAAATTGTGGTAGGAAGCTAAAACGAGTGAATATTTTTGCATGCAGCATCCTGATCACTGGAGAGCTACAGGGCTTCTCCTGAGAGTCATTTCAGGGGTGCAGCACCCCGAGGCAGCTGTTTCCCGCTGGTCGTGGGTCCCAGCCATCTTCCTGTGACAGCTCCGTCATCTCCTGTGGTGGATTTCGGGTATGGAAGCTGTTCCCACAATTAAGGTGCGCTGAGAGGATTAATCTGCTTTTTGTAATCTTGTCAGAAACGTGATACTATAATCTAGCTGTTGACTGAAATCTAATTCCATTTAACTTTCCCTGCGCGGGTGAGGGGCTGTCTCTGTCTCCTGCTCTCCTGGTTCTTTGTATCTGCTCCCTGATCGGAGATGACGGCATAATTGATTCTAAGCCATTCACAGGCCCTGAAATTGCTCCCGTTGCTGGCTGCTGGAGACTGTCAGGGGTTGCGGTGGAAGGAAAACAGGCGGGAGTCTTCTGTCCTCCACCCTGTTCAGCAGGAGGCAACCTCCGCTGCAGGCTGGAGCTCTGCGGGGGGCCTGGCAGCCAGGGCCACCGCGTGGGGTCCGTGGGAAGCACCCTAAACCCTCCCCTTCTGCAGACTCTCTCTGGGAAATGCCCTGTTTGAAGGCAGTCGCTGAAGAGCCAGGCGTCTCATGTTCCAGAGCGAGTAGGAGCTTTGGAGATAGTGCACGGAAGCGCACTGCTGCCGACTTTGATCCCTTTTGGTGGCTAAATACTAATAAAATTGAGACTAAGCTGGCTTAGATGTCCCCCAGCTGGTGCTCGCAGCTATGTGCCCGTGGAAATCCTTCAAATATTCATCGTCCTCTGGCACCTGGCCCACTTGGGGGCAGGCTGCTCCTGAAGGCGCCCGGCTCCCCACACCCTTCCAGTCCCTCTGTCCTGGGCCTGTCCACAGGGTGCTCTATGGCCCCTGAGCCAGGGGCTCTGCAGTGGGGCGGGCGGGGCAGGCTGCAGCCCCCTGTCCCTTTCTGCCGTGGTGCCTGTCTTAAGGAGATGGAAATGCAGGCTGCGTGAGCTATAAGAAGGGGCATTTGGCTTCTGGTCCCAAGTTCCAAGGCTGTGGCCACATCCACTACAGCCTGGCTGGGAAGGTCCTGATGTGTGACAAAGCGCGTGTGGAGAGCTGGGGAATGCACACATGCGTGCGCGTGTGCCTGCGTGTCCTCTCTCTCTTCTCGTGAAGCTCCAGGCTCGATGACTGGGCTTGCCATGACCTCATCTAACCACCATCTGATCACCTCAGAGGTCCCCCTAAACACCAGAGGCCGATCAAGTTTCCACCCTCGTAGCCCCTCACAGGAAGCCGAGAGGTCTCATCCCAGGTCCTTGTGGCCTGTCTGAGTATCCCATTGCTGGTCTGTAATCCTCTGGGCTTGGGGTGGCTGTGCCACAGTGGACCTCCAGCCACAGGGCCCAAGGCCACACCATCTGGCCAGCTGTTTGGCTCTGGATTTTTGCCCTCTCTGAGAACAGACAGAGGGTTTTGTTCTCTGTGGAAGAACAGCTCTCAGTTGGCCTGCTTTGAGGAGTGTGGAGTCTGGGTGTCCGTGTTAATCTAGAAGCCCACTCTAAGTGCTGGACTGAGTTTTCCCCACATGCCACCATTGGCTGCTCTGGGGTGAGGGGTGTTGGACAGGCACAGCACACACAGGGCTGGAGCTCTCCTGTGGATGAGAGCTACAGAGCCAGGTGGGCTGTGCGGTTGGCGAGGTGTACCTCCTTGTCAGGTGCAGTGCTTCAAGCTAACACTGCCCCACCTGGTACCAACTGTCCTGGAGCTGGGGTGCACGGATGGCTCTGGGGAGGTCATGTGGGCTCTGCCAGGGATCCGTGTCTCTGTCCCTCTTTGCCTGGGCAGAAGGCATCATGGCTGAGCCTCAGGAGGCCACAGCACACGCCACACAGGTCGGGGCAGAGAGGATGTGGTGGGGGATGAAGGGGCCTCCTGCTCAAACCTTCCCACCACAGAACAAGCACACACCCTGGTCTGTGACCCGTGGAGCTCGTGAAGCCTGGGGTCGCAGCCTGGCTCCCCCACCATCTCACTGTCCCAGCACCTGTGGCCGCCTGCCAGGGTTTGCCCTGCTTTAATCCTGGCATCTGAAAGCATCCTGACTTTCTATAACTGTCCTCTTTTAAACCTTTAAATCTCCTCGGGCAATTTCCCCAGGGAACGCTGGGAGCCTGGGAAATGAGAAAACGGGCCACGGTTTCCATTCCAAACTGCAATTAAACTGTGCCAAGGTACCCAAGGGGAGTAAATGCCAGCAGTTTTGTGTTAAGGGTGATCTGATCGCAGTGAGCGAGCTTCCCCGCAAAGGTATTAGGCCAGTCAAATCTGTTCCGAGCTTATTTTAAAAAATTAGTACACGTTTGCAGTACAGCAAGTCCTGGACTTACCAATTTTGTTCCATTGCAGGCGAGTTGTTGGTAAGCAACGAAGAGTCCAGTGCAGTGCCCCTATGAGAGCCTTGGGCTGCAAGTTCATGACCGAACTGCGGATCTGATTCCGTGGGGCTAGGGACAAGGGCGAGCACACTGGGCTCCTCCTGCCGGCGCCGCCTCGAGGCCGGGCCTCGCTGGCTGTGCGCGTTCAGCGTAGGACGCGGACCCGCCCGCAGGCTCAGGCGCAGCGGGGAGGACTTGGCGCTGGGACACAGGCCGCCGTTTCCCTCCCAGAGGGATTTCCCGCGTGAGGGCATGCGGGCGGGCGGGCAGAAGGTCCGGTTTTTGTTTAAAGTAGTGTTTGCTCCGCAGCATCTGGCTGCCTTGCCACTGCTTTGCTGTTTGGGCTTTGCGTGTAGTAGGTGGCGCGTGCAATTACCCGGCCCGGATTGGCGTCTAGGGAGGGAAACGCGAACAAAGCCGGCAGCGAGGAGGAGGCGGCAGTGAGCACTGCCGCTGGCCCCGGCCGGTGGCGTGGGGCGGCGCTCGGGAACAGTCACGCGCGCACACGGGCACACCCGCATGCGTGCAGACGCGTGCGATGCTCACCCCGGGGGCTGAGACGTGGTCGCTGAGACACGGCCGGCCAAGAGCTGCCCCCGAGGTGCGGCTGCAGTGCGCGCTTCGTTTGTCTCTAATCGCCTGGCTCCTCGGCGGTGTTCTTGACCTTCCGGAGTCTGGTTTGCCTTGGCTCTCAGGAATCTCGGGTGGCCCTCAGCAGCTCGTGTCCCTTTTGGGCCTGAAGGCCGGGGGACAGCTGTCTGGCTTTTGCCCGAAGGCGCTGTCTTCAGTGAGCCTCCCTGGGAGAGGACCCTCCCCTTCTCCCAGCTGCCCCACTTGGTGTATATTCAAGATAGCAGGATGGGGGTGCAGAGATGGTTCAGTGGCATAAGCACCTGCCTGGCAAGCCAAGGGTCTGTGTGCGTCCCAGTAACA
>NDGN011408057.1:0-16345 GCA_002564285.1 Tympanoctomys barrerae
CTACCAATTTGATTTGAAACTGTCTCACTGCTATTTGTTTCTCAATAAAATTATGAAAAAAAATAAGATATTTAACTATTGAAGATCAACTTTTAATAAACATTAAACATAAAACACTGCCTACTTTTAGGTGTACTGTGCATACATCCATGAATACTACCTTTTTCTGAAGACATATACTTTAAAATATACCTGACACATTTAGAGTTTTAATATACTGTATTTGAAATTACATCAATGCCTTTCTCAAAAACAAGTTTGTAACATTTTTCATTATCCTAACAGGGCAGTAATTTAACCTCAAACTATAACATGACTCTATGAAAATCACTAACAGGTCTTTCCACTCTGGCTGACAGAACTCAAGAATCTTCAAGATGTTTAGATTAAGTACTTCAAAATGTTTGATAAGCACACATGGACCTCTGGTAACTGCTCTTTCTCTCCTTGTCATTTCTTTGTCTCATGTGGTTTCAACCCTATCATATATAATTAATATTCAACCAAATTTTGTCTCTCCATCTCAAGATCCTCGTTTTTTTTAAAATTTAAAGTAGATCCATAAGATGGGTGTAGAGGCATTCACCTGTAATCCCAGTACGTTAAAGACTAAGGTAAGAGGATGATCTCAAATTCAAGGATAACCTGAACTAAATTGCAAGAGCTTGACTTTCTCCCCTGTTGGTGGGAGAGTACACTGGTGGTAACTACTGTGGGAATTGGTATAGAGATTCCTCAAAAAACTTAAAACTAGAGGATCCATTTCAGCCAGCTTTTCCCCTTTTTGATACCTTCCCAGAACAATTAAAAGCATCATTCTACAGAGACATATGCACAGCCATGTTTATAGTGGCAGAGTTTATAATAGCTAAGTATTGGGAACAGCCCAAGTTTGCCCAACAACCAATGAATGGACAAAGATGTGGGGTTTTTTTTCTACAATAGAGTGCCACTCAGCCATAAAGAAGGATAAACTTGAGACATTTCTAGGTAAGTGCATATACCTTTAGACCATACTCTTTAAGTAAAATATATCAGACACATGAGTAAATATCACAATTATTTCTGATGTGAGAAACCAAAAGTATAAATAAAGGAAAAGTATGTAACAGATATTGTGAAATAGGAAGAAAACGTTCAAACAAAAAAAGACACTAGGGAGTGGGGAGGAAGAAAGGAAGGGAAAGGAAAACATGAAGAAAAAAAAGAAACAAAGCTTTTGTAAATAAGGGGGTAGGAGTTGAAAAGGAGGAGAATGGGGGAAAAATCAAGATATATCACACAAGGGACAAATTCTCTATGATAAATGTGATCATAATACATACTGAAAATGTACCAATAAACTTAATTAGAACAATACAAGAAAACCTTCCTTATCCCAAGTGCTGTAATAGTTCGGCTACAAAATGTCTCGCCAAACTCGTGTTAAAAGGTTTGGCCCCAGCTTATAACACCCCAAGAGGTGGTGAAACCTTAGGGAAGTGGACCCTAGTGGAAGAAAGGACACAGGGCAATGTCCTTGAAATAGATACTGGCACTGCAGTTTCTTTTCTCTTTGCTCACCTGCCACCATTAGGTGAACAGGTTCCCTCCACAGCTCCTTGCTGCCATACACCAAAAGCCACAGGGCCAAAGAACATGGACCAAAACTTCTGAAACTATAATCAAAACTCTTTTTCTTCATTGAGTTGATTATCAAACATTTTGTCACACAGAAAGATGAATGGCACTCTTTCCATATAATGTTAACAGATTCATCTCATTTCAAATTACTCTTTTATTTTTGAGGTAGCCCTTGCTGTGTAGCCCAGGCTAGCCTTGAACTATGTAGCCTAGGCTGGCCTAGAACTCAAAGCAATCCTACTGTTTCACCCTCCTGAGTGTAAGGATTACAGGTATGCACCAACATGCCCAGCTGATCCAGTAATCTGAATGTAAATACTTTTGTTTGGTGGGAAGAGGTAATTCAACCTACCATAAACCCTATGCAGATTTCTGTAGCTCTTTCAACTGTTTCTTTGTTACCCTATTCCACATATTCCAGCTGCCTTAATCTCCCCAAACATTGTTTCATGTTCTTACCTCTTTTATTTGTTAGCTGTCAATGATTATTCCCTATTGAACGATAATAATTGTACCTTATCATATGGGGAAGGGACACTTCAGTTTCTAGAGTGTCACTACTGAAAACTCACATCTCTTGGAATACACATGGAAATCCTAAATTCTAAAATCCACACTAAACCCAGCAAAGTGGTGCATGTTTAATCCATAATCCCAGTACTTGGAAGGCTAAAGCAGGTGAGCTATCCTGAGCTCCAGACAATATGAGTTACATACATAGTTCAAAGCCAGCCTCAAATAACACAGCGAGACTCTGTCTCAAAAACAAAAACAACAAAAAACAAATTTACACTAAGGGCCCATGGTAGAGAAACACTATGACATGTGTTTCAGAGTAAGGAAGAACTATGAGGTAAATGATGGAAGACATATTTTCACTATTTTCCCTTATATGCTTTGTGAATTTTCTTTTTTACCATGTTTTATTCAAGAAAATAAAACAGTAACAGGAAACAAACTTCACAATATTATTATGTCACTAAAAAAAATGTAATCCTGCAATTTGAGGGACTATGGATAAAACAAGGCAGACCATAAAATGTATATTATATACTGTATATGTGCACAGAAAATTATATAGCATCCCATAAAAATATACAACTGTTAGGGATCAATTAAAAAATAGTAAATTTTAAAGAAAATAGAGGGGCCTGCTTTAGCTCAGTTGCTTAAGCACCTGCTTAGGCAAACAATCAGGCGCAGGATACCACGGTTCAATCCCCAACTCCACATGCCTTACCAGGCCCACCCTTAAGGCAGCCTGAGCCAGCCAAAAAAAAAAAAATTCTTCTCAAACTCTTTTGAGTCCTCCTTTCCAAGATGATGAAAAAAAGAAGGAACAGTCGTGCCAAAAAGCGCCGTCATGGGCAGCCTATTCATTGCATAAACTTTGCCTGATAAGTACCAAAGGATAAGGCCATTAAGAAATTTGTCATTTGGAAAATAGTGGAGGTTGCCGGCATCAAGGACACTTCTGAAGTGTTTTTGATGGTTATGTGCTTCCCAAGCTGTATGTGAAGCGGCATTCCTGTGTGAGTCGTGCCATTCAGAGCAAAGTGGTCGGAAATCGATCTCATGAAGCCCTCTAGGACTGAACTCCTCCACCCTGATTTTGACCTGCTGGTGCTGCCCCACGACCTCCACCAAAGCCCATGTAAGGGGAACTCGGTCTTAACGGACTGAAGAAAACTCTCTTGAGAAATAAATAATACATTGAATGTTATACTTTAAAATAAAAAAAGAGGATACCATAGTCAGTACGTAGGTAGTGGTAACAATTTAACCAGTTAAAGAACTACATCAAAGCAATTACATGTAAAAGCCCTATCGTAACACTAGTTAATAAATTCATCATCTGAATATTCTAATGGTTATTACATAAGGAGGCACAGGATTGTGACATCATTTATCAGCCACCACTAAAAATGCTTAAATTTCCTCACCATAAGAGACAAAAGAAATTTCCAATTTCCAAAGCAACAAATATTAATAGCAAATTAACAATAGCTCTTAGGACCTGATTAAGATCCCAGTACTTGGGAGGCTGAAGCAGGTGGGCTGTTGTGAGCTCCAAGCAAGACAGTCAATGCCCACTCAAACTGTTAAAACTCAGTAAAATGGGAGCTGCCTTTGATTTTAGCCTTGGCTTTCCAATATGCTCTTACAAGTAGAAATTAAACTATTTATCCATCTCCTGGTAGAAGGAATCTAGAGGTTTAGAACCTAGATAATATGATCAAGGCTTAGTTCTTGGCAAAGTGACAATTTGTTAATCTTTGGTCTGTTAGTTTATCTTAGAAGCCATAATCTACTAAGAATATTTTGTGGAGAACCTGGCAAATTATTTTGCTATATTTAACACTGCTATCACATGAACCTGTATGTTCCTACAACAAACTCTACCATTACCAATTCTATTCTAATTACATGTAATAGATCAACATATAACAATGGAAAGTTTCTACAATAGGAACTTCTCCACTAGTACTAACACTGAAATTTACAAATTGCTTTAAATATTGTGGCAAAATATACAGGTTATATAGCAACTTATGGAATTGATATTTACAAAATGTTAGGATACTATGGAATAGAAGTCACTGGTTCATAATAGTATTTATTTTTTATGAAGTCATTACTTTCAACTTGCATCACTTTTTTGTTTTTTGGCGGTACTGGGGATTGGACTCGGGACCTTGTGTTTGTGTGCCAGGCAGGTGTGCTCATGCCACTGAGCCATCTCTTGGGCCCTTGCATTGTATTTTACAAACAACTCTTGTGACCTTGCTACTTGAGCAGCTCTTCCTTTTTTTCTCTATCATACTTAAAAAACCTAAACAAAAATTACTAACTAGCTAAACAGATGCAACTATACCCCTTTCAACTTACGTGTGAAAATAAAATTTAGATAAGAAATTTTGTACCAGGTAGGGTAGTTTTTAAATGTTTATTGAAATTAGCATTTAAATACACTACTTACCACTTAATGTTTTAGACCGAATTGGAGGTAATCCCTTTTTCTGTCGTTCTTTCTCCCTTTCTCTGGCTCTCCTTTCACTTGAGTATGAACGTGATGATTTTCTCTTTCTTTCTCTTGAGCGAGAGCGCGATCGCTTTCTGTGCTTACGCTTTCTCGAACCAGATCGTGACCTGGATCTTCGTTTTCTTGGTGATCTATAAAAGAATTTTTAGTTTACTTCTAACAACGTTATCCTTTTACCAAATTTACAAATAGCAAGCAATGGAAGAAAATGTTTGGCTACTTATTGAAATACTTTATAGTATAATGAAGTATCAAACACGTATTTTGCTTGTATATTGTGCTATGTACATCTACACTGCTGAGAAATGTTTAATTATTTTGAGCCTAGGTGAATTTTCACAGAGAAAAAGCGAGACTAAGATTTAAGAAAGGGCCTCATAGTGTCTTCCAGCAAATTTTCAAACATAAGTCAAGAAGACAAATGAAGACTGAAGAAAATAAAATGAACATTTAAGTGATAAAATGTTAGGCTCTTATTAGAAAGTAGAGAATGTTTCCAATAAAACATTACTTCACTATATAATTTTGCATAGAAGTTTTGTACTTCTAAAATTTTAGGGTGTTAGACTTTATGATAGCAGATGATACTAAAATAATTGCAACCCCAGAAAGAATGGCAATAATTGAAAAATCAACCAATACCAAATGCTAGCAGGGTTGTGGGGAAAAAGGGACCCTTCACTGTTGGTGGGAGGGTACATTGGTACATGAACTGTGGAAATCAGTGTGGAGATTCCTGAAAAAACTAGAATTAGAGGTCCCATTTGATTCTGCTATTCTATTCCCCTTTTGGAAATTTTCCCAGAAGAATATAAAACACAGCAATATATGTGCACCCATGTTTATTAACTGAGGAATGGATAAAAAAGATGTGGTATTTTTATACAATGGAGCATTACTCAGTTATAAAGAAAGACAAAAAAGCTTGTGGCTTTTACAGCTAAATAAATGCAACTAAAGGCCATACTCATGAATGAAATTAATCAAATTTACATGTGCAAACATCTTACTGTCTCCCTAGCATAAGAAATGGCAAGAATAAATAAGATCCAAAAGGCAGAATAGACATTGTGAAAGAGAAAGAAATTGCTAAAAAGGGTAACTGGAATGTGGGAAAGCAGAAAGGGATACACACACACACACACGCACACACAATAGCTAATTCTACTATCTAGTAGTTCATTTTAATGAACTATTAATAGTTCATTAACTATTTAATAGTTCATTAAAATGAACTATTTATGCTGTTTGACAAATCTTACATGCCTATATCTAGTAATCTGAGTAAGTACTTTAAAGATAACAATATGCAATATAAAAACCATTGTTAATTTCCTATCATCTTATTGTGAAATTGTTTTATTATTCTCTTTAAAATTAAAGTTATACATAAAATAAATTCATGAGTAGTATCTAAATAAAATAGTATTAATGACGCCAACGTTTACTCTGCAGATTTTCAAGAGGGTTAATACATATTAAGAATAAATAAATAAATAAGGCAAATTGGAATGGAGGACAAATTCTTATAATCCCAGCACTCTTGAGAAGCTGAAGCAGGAGGACAGTAAGTTCAGACCTAGCCTGGGCAACTTAGTAAGACCATCCAACAAAATAGGTAGACAAACAGATGGACAGGCAGGACACATGGGAAGGAACAGTGAAGGAAGAACAGATGGATCCGCCACAAGCAGATGTAGCTCAATATGAAGCCCTGGATTTAATCTCTAATACCACAAGGCCGGGGGTGGCGGATGAGGGTGTTAAAGACCAATGACTTTAGAGTAAACCTAAAAATGAATCATTTATAGTAAATGTGCCATAATGTGTTAGTATTATACTTAATATCTGTATAAATTATTTTGTAATTTAATTTTTCAGGCAATTTTAATATTACTGAGATTAACTAGAATGATAATTTAACAGTTGTTCAGAAGTAATAGCATCTTAATACTAAAATCAATTATCAAAAATGCCAGTTTTATGATACACCTGCCACTGTTACTCAAATGGCACAGACATATCTGATAAACATTAACCTTCAAATGTCAAATTATTCAAATGGCAGGGACATACTGATTTTTAAAAAAGGTTCCCTTGTTTTAGCTTTCAAATTACAGTCTAAAAATATTAAAAGTTTCAAGAAAATATTTCTTTTAATCTTGATGCAAAGAAAGCAAGCCAACATTTTTAAGTTCACACACAGGTACTGTTAAATATTACTGTCCAACCTTGAACGAGATCGTGAATGAGTCCTTGATCTCGAACGAACAGCCACTTTCTTAGCTTCTTGTTCAAAGACTTCCTCTTGCACACCATCTTGTCCTTCATCTATATCCATATCCTTAAAAGTCAAAAAGGCAAGCAAAAGTATTAATAATTCTTCCTTTAAACAAGGAATGAGTGAAAATAGATTCAAAAGCTAGCAATAGGGAGCTCGTATAGAAAAGGAGAGAAAGAGAGAGAATGAATGAACATTCAGAACATAATCGCTATTCAGTATTTTACATGATTTCTTAAAATAGTTTTAGAAGTTTATGACTCAAAACAGTACTTACCTGTTGTTGAATATCTATGGAATCATCCAAAGTTGCCTCAGGTTCAAGAAAATGTTGCTGGCTGCTACCTTGTGAAGGTGACACAGAATGCTCTGACCCAAATGCTCCCTCTTGACTATCCTGAGGTGTTGCCTATTAGAAAAAATGCCGATACTGGGATATACTTTCATTACAAACAAAAATTTAAATACAATAGATACAATTAAATGTTTATAGAAAGACATTATACAAATTTCATGTTAAGGGCCACAGAGATAGCTCAGTGGTCTAAGCACCCGGCCAACAAGCATAAGGATCCAGTTCAATCTCCGGCACTACCTGCTGTGCCGGCCTGATGCCAAGACAGTCACCAAGTCTGGGTGTGGTTGCACACGCCTGTAATCTCAGCACTGGGGAGGCTGAGACACAAAGATCAGTACAAGTCTGAGCTGTGTAGTGAGCCCCTGTACCAAACACATTAATATGTATATATAAGTGTGCATGTGTGTGAATGCTAAATCATTCATAAATAAAATCTAAAATTACAATTTTATATAAACTCAAGTTTACCTAAAAGCAAGAAACAGTTTTCTATTATTGGCTTCAATATTCAAAGTACAGAAACGGCTGTGTCTGAAGTTTGCTATACTTTTCAGCTATAGCACCTAGCCTCTCTCATATACACCCTAAATCCTTCACCTTCATTATAGAAACTACAATTTTGCTCATGTTTATAAATGCATGTGTCTCCAGCAGGGAAAAATATACTTGAGGCCAGAACCTCATGTAATCACTTTTCTGTTCACTTCTGTACATATTACTTGCCTATGACTGATTTGTCTGTACTTTTAAAATGTTTGTGGAATGGTCTTAAGTTTCCTCATTTCTCCAAATTTTTATTAGCAAGTTTACTGCAAGAATTTTCTAACAACAGTTTATACTTAGAAGTATTTCTCATACAAAACAGAACTAAACTTTGTAGTAGATTGAATCTTGGCTCTACAACTGGACACATTAGTCAATTTTAGGGTATAATCTCTTTTCTTATTTCATTATCTATGAAATTTAAAAGATTTTCACCAGAAAAAAAAGAATGTAACAAGTTAGCTGAAGTAAGTTCCAATTCTCAGCTACATACAAAATAATGGTGTATCTTAAGACTGATTATATATAATATTAGTTATATACTTTTGCTCACACCTGTAGTCCCAGCACTTGGGGGACTGAGGCAGGAGGAGCACCACAAGTTTGAGCCCAGCCTAGACTAAACAGAGAACTCAAGGCCAGCCTGAAATAGAGACTCCCTACCCAAAAATAAATAAGATAGAATAAAACAAAATAAAAGGCCACATCAGCCTTCTGATTTCTACTTCCAAAATAATAAAATTTAAGTGTATGTATCCATAAAATTGCCAGAACACAATCTGATTATAGAAAAACTATAAAGAAAACTGAGACGATTAATTCTCAGCAATAAAAACAAAGAAATAGCATCATACTTCAGAAAGAAAATAAAGTGCCTGGTGAAAGCTGAAACAGATGAGAAAATAGTTTAGCAAGTTAAAAAGCAAACACCAACCAGCCACCCCAGGAAAATCCAATTCACAGAGTAAAACAGCAATAACTCCAAAGACCACCAGGTGGGGTTACGAACCTTCTGTGGTTGTTGCTGTTCCAGAAGCTGCTGTCTGAGATGTTCAAGGTTTTGCTGTTGGAGTTGCTCTGCTATCTGATGAAAAATGGAATTGTTCACTGATTCTGAAACATGAGAACTAAAAAGAAAATAGAAGAAATATATTTTAACACTGTTTAATGATAATATAAATCAAGTGCTCAAAGACAAATTTGCCAATATGATAAAATACAATGTCTGCTTTTCAAATATTAATGCCCAAATGGAGTTGCTTAGAAATACTAAAAGAAATGTATTCGCTAGTGTTTCAACAGATAGATACCATATCATGTTAGATACTATTAAAGATCTCACATTACTATCTCATACTATTAAGTATAAAGAAGGTAGTAAATTTCATTAGAGCTAAGAGAAACTCGAAACAGTTAAAGTATTTGAATATTGTGGTTTTAATTCCTTTTGTAAATACGAAAGTGGTAAAAATGCTCTACCCTTATGAGTAAGATCCACAAGTGATCATAAACCTCATAAAACTAATAATGCTTGTTTTAGAAAAATCACACACATTACTCAGTACATTACCAGAAACAGCTAACTATATTTGAGTACACGGACACTTGGAATTCTGGGTGCCAAAAGGTAAGACATGAACCAAAAAGAGGACATCCATAAAGGGGTAGTCTGTGTAGTAGTGAGAAGCCCTGAAACAGTTGCGGAAACGTGTACCTCACCTGGAACACATAAACCTAAGGGGAAGAATGACACCTATCTTCAAATATTGAAATGCTGTCAAAAGGTAATAGAGTAAATTTGTTTCCTTGCTTCAAAGCAAAGCTTGAATCAATGTGTAGAAAATAAAGGCAAAAAGATTCAGTTCCACAAAAGAATGTACAACAATAATAATTGAAATTCATGTCTCAGAAGACATTAAGATATTGGATGCTGGATACATAATGATAAAGTGGTTAGAGTCACACATTTAGGATACTGATATGTATGATCTCAAATGTGCCTTCCAAGTTCATAATCTAAAATACTAGTTTTTAATTTTAAATAAAAATTTCCTTTAATAAGAGGATGCATTTGGAATTAATCTATTCTATGACAGTGTATATTTTACATGTTAACCTAATACATAAAACTAATAATCTGTTTGAAAGAAAGAGTACTAATAAAGGCTTTTATCGTTTATCTTCTCTCTTGAATTCTGACAAATTCTACCTCCCAATCTCAACATCCTCCTTGCACTGTTTTTCATATACAATACCTTCTTAAAACCCACAACTACGCAGAACTGTTGGAGGGGATCACTGATTTAAGTAACACAGAATCCATCTCTTCATATCCCTGTAACTCCAACCTTTACTTCTGATTAGTTTATGTACTTCATATATTTTTTATGTTTCCTAACATTTGACCCTGGCACTAGGCCCAAAACTTTTTTTAAAGGGTTAAAAAAAACAGAAATACTGAAAACACCACAACTAGATTTTTTTAATATTCTTGTAAGAAATTTTCATGTATTCTACTTGCAAAGATGTGAAAAAAGAATCCTAGAGAGAGACAACAAGAAAACAATTCTTTTTGTAACGTACAGTTCAACGACCTCTAATATCCTCAACTTATTCAAAATATACTTAATAGGGCAGGGATGTAGCTTAGTGGCATAGCATGTGCCTGACAAGTGCAAGGTCCTCAGTTTGAGTCCCAGTACCCCGCCCAAAAAAAAACAAAGTAGACAATATATCAGATAGCAATATTCCACCCAATATTTATAAAATACAAAGAAACTATGGTTATAAAGAAAAACATAATTCTTACAGTTGAGGAGTTGGAATTTCCTTTTTGGGTTCTTCATTATGCTCAGAATCTTCACCAAAATCAAATCTATCCATCAACTTCTAAGAGCAGGAGAAAGGAGGAGAAATTAGTAAGTGCTTCATACATAATATAAATTACAAATGCTATTTTATTTATTTATTTTTGTGCTTTGGGAAGGGTCTACAGGGTGTTTAGGGTCTCACTACTAGATTGGACTTGTAGTGATCCGCCTGTTTACAGCCTCCCAAGAGCTGGGATTATAGCCACATGCCACCACAGCTGGCCTGGGGATTGAACCCCTGGTTCAATCTGCTGAGCTATTTGGCTGGCCCTGCAAATGCTATTTTAAATGTCTCAGTTTATCTCTATCATTTAATGTAAGTGTTATCAATCATTTTATACAATAGAATGAAGTATGGTGAGTGGATCTTTACTCTTCTTTAAAGCACTCTGGTATGTACCTTATCCCCTATTATGCATTGTTTCAATTTCTATAGTTTCCAATCAACTGTACCTGAAAATAGTTTGTCTGACTTGAGAGACTGTATTTATATAATCTTTATTACAGAATATGATTATATTTTTAAAAATTGTTAATTTCTTACTGTGCCTTATTTTGTAAATTAAACATATTAAGTATGAAAAATTTGATAAATTTCTGCTTTCATAGGAAAGTAAAAAAATATGTACAGGAAAAAACATTACATGCATACGATTTGGTATTATCTGCTGTTTCTGGTATCCACTAGAGTCCTAGAATGTGTATTCTGAGAATGATATGGTATTACTATCATATGACAGTAGGCAATGTACACACTAATGTGACACATGCAACATAAACACTAATGTCCTAATTTTACAGAAGAAAATACAAAGGATTAAAGTAATTTGGTAGCTTTCCCATAGTAATACAGCTTGATAAAACACCTAGGACCATAATCAGTGGACCGATTCCTAATATTCTCATCGTAAAATGTTGCTTCACTATCTTTAGAATGCTCAATTTAAAGGCTTTTTTTTTTTTTTTTTTNNNNGTAGTTTAGCAATTTTAAAGGCAGACAAAATTAGACTTGGAAGCCACAGGCCAAAAAAGTCCAGGTAACAATCCAACAACTCAAATTTTTCTACTTTCCTATAAAAACAGAAATTAAAAGTATAGACACTACTTCTAAGGTACAATAGTCTTATAATTAATAAGCATACTTAGAATATCACATAATACATGATAATTGAAGATTTTCAATAGTAACCCAAGAAACGGAGGAAAAAGGGTAGGAGATAAGTAAAAACATTCAAATATACTTTACATAGATATCAAAGGCCCATGATTAATGTAACCATTACATACTGCAAACCTATACTAATAAAAATGAAAACTTAAAAAAAGATAAAAACACTGTCTTTATATTTCAACTTATAATAATACAGCAACTTGCCAACTTGTAGAAGTTTCACATATTGAACAATTGAACTTTCACATATTGGACAATTTTAACTTCAGATTAAAATTAATATGAACACCACAATTAATTATAATTATAGCATCCATACCATGAATTTAAAAAACAATGACTGTTTTCAATAGAAATACACTACCCATTTATCTTTAATCAAAAGAAAGTACCATGTTTTAAATATTCCAAGAATTTAAAACTTACTTTCCTAAGTTTGAACCATTTATAAAATGTTTTATATAGTAGTGATATTAAGTATGTGATAAAATGTAACTATAAAATTAGAACTCACAAATTTACCGAGATTTAACATTTCATACAGAATAGAAATGATATTTTAATCAATACCTTGTTAAAAGAGACTCCCTGCTCTAAGGGAGTAAGTGTGTTGGCTGCTGCAGCTGCAGCTGTAAGCTGTGCAGTGAGCGCCTGCAACTGAACCACAAGCCCAGCATCCAGGGCCTGCAGGATGGAAGGTTGGGGCTTCTGCTGTTGTATCTGTAAAGTCTGTATTAACTGCTGAAGCTGGAGTAGAAAAAATTATTACAAAACAGGTGTTAATGCCATTTACAACTTTTAGTCAATAAAGTCATTCTACACAATCTTTAATAATCAAGATTTATACACATATTTAACAATATTTTATAGTATTTCTGTAAAGTGAGAGATTTTAAACAAGCAGTCATACCATAAAAACAAAAAAAAAAAAAATTCACAAATTGACTGGCATTTTCCACTATTCTTTGCATTCCTTTTTTAATTAACTCTATAAAGGGATGTGTACTGACAAATAGCAGCACCATTCAGATTTACCATCTGAGAACATACTTTCTGAAAGAAGAGACCAATTAAGAAATCTGTTCCTTGGAACAGACTCTGAGACTAAGGAAATGAGTTATTAATGATGAATATTGTTAACCATACTTGAAGACAACTCATTTCCACTATTTACTCACACTTCTTAAAAAAATACACAACAGTAAGATCTTTAGAAATCCATAAAGAAGAAATCCTTACATATATCACAGAATTAGTAACAGTTTTAAAATAAAATGTAACAAGTACGTTGTTTGGTTTGGTAGGAAGAATAAACTAATGTTCCATAGTAGCACAAGACAACTATGACTATATATATTAAAATGTTACACTTAGTGTTCCACATATGAATAATGATGTAATATTAATTAAAAATATATTACAACATAATTCCAAATAATTCTTAAAAGTTCCAAATAAAATAGCAAAGCTACTGATAGTCACGAAATGTGATCATATAAAATAAAATAAAATCTGTATTTAAGTTCAACTTACAGGACAAATGACAAGGCACAAATACCATACATGATGAAAGTAAATAAAATGTCATGCCCACTGTAATTCAGCAGCATTAGGAAAGAAAAAGTTGTGTATCAAATATTAGAAAGAACAAAAACAATTATTTTTTTTTTCTTCCTTCTAGAACCGGAAGTCAGACCCTTGTGCTTGCCAGGCAAGCGTTTATTCTATTGAGCCATCTCTCTGGCCCCATAAAAACACTATTAATGTGGTAATAAAATACAAAACTACATAAAGATCTAGTTATTTTTTACTATAACCAAAAAATATGGAAGACACAACAAACTCTAAATCCTTATGAGGAAGGAAGAACAGGAGAAAGTAAGAGGGAAGGAAAGAAAAATGCTATCTTTCCTCTTACATATTTTCACTATTCCTCTTGACTTCATTTGTATAGCTATTCCTTCAATAACCCAAGTCCCAGATCACCACAGTACTTATCCCTCTACAAGGACTTCATGTTTTATTGATTACTGCTGTATTGACCTTCTGTACTATTTCTTTGGGAAAAAACAGAAATTGCTGTCTTACTAACTTTGTGTGATTTCCTCTGGAAAATTCCATCAAATTATTAACAGACTATTAAAATGAAAACATCTGCTTTATGAGTTTAAATATCATGCATGAAATAATGTTATCTAATATCCAGATCATGTTTGTTCTCTTAAAAATACAGAAACCAGGTTCAATATAACTTTACACTGAATTGATTTTCTATTTGTAAACATCTAAAAGGTCCCCGTGTTTTTAAGGTGTCTTTTCATACAATATCCAGCCTTATTATTCTTTGAAGTTGTCACATTTCTTTCAATATCACTGTTGCAAAAAAAGGAATACTTTATTTGTAGACATTTATACTCTCCAACTCATTTACTGTTTCAGATCATGTGACCTCAACATAAAAATCCCTGTCAACTGAGCATGAATCCCATGTTTCTCAGCCTACCTTTTATTGCTTTCAAATCCTGTAAGACTGCCTTTCCAGTTCTTATTGGTAACTTACACAGTCCATTCTCTGGGCAATTCTAAACCATCTCTTGTATATACAACACTGATAAACCCCTGCATGTCATTCATTCTACAACAAAGTACTGAAACCTATCACGCAGACGAACAGCAAATTTAAAAAAAAAAAAAAAGACAAAAATCCAGACCAAGACAACTCATATTTCAATATGGAGAAAGTATACACAATTACAAAACAAGTCAACTACATAATGTTACAGATGGTAATATGAGCTAAGAAAGGCAATAGGCAAATGAGAAAGGTAGAAGTGTAAGGAAGGAGCTGGGTGTGGTGGTGCCTGCCTGCAATCCCAGCACTGGGGAAGCTGAGGATGCAGGGTCACAGTAAGTTCAAGGCTAGTGAGTTCAAGGCTTGCCTGAACTAGCCTATATAGCCAGGCTACACANNNNAAAAAAAAAAAAAAAAAAAGGAAGGAAGGAAGGAAGGATGGATAAGTAGAGTTTCAATTCTAAATAGTCAGGCCTCTTTATGGTGACATTTATATGATAATGTATAGGCAACTGAAACCTTATGAATATGTGGAGAAAGAGTTTTCAATATAAGAAACATCAACTGCAAAGATCCTGAGCAGTATTAAAAGTAATATATGTAAGAAATAACAAAAATGTAGCTGAGGTGGAACAAACTACTCTAGCAGGGTAAACAAATGATGAAGGAAAACAAATAATATGATGAAAGAATCAACAAGTAAAGAAAACAGTACCATTTGTTTAAAGAAATCTACACACTGGTGATGGGAAATGTTGACAAAAGAACAAGAGATCAACCTAAGGACAGACAAGATACAGTGAAGGGACTCTTAGGATGAGACATAAGACAACTGAGGAAAGAGAATAAAAGAAGAACAATATTAGAAATGAGAATACAAGTATTACTTTAGATAAATACATGTACCAGTAACAAAATGTTGGAAAAATGAACAGTTACGCTGAGAATACCTATAAAAGTTGAATTTTATACAATTTTGGTACATTTATGAGCCCAGGTATAAGATACAGAAGGCATTTTCTTTGAGACAGGGTCTCATTGCAGTTCAAGCTGGCCTCAAATTCATGGCAATCCTCCTGCCTCAGCCTCCCAAGTGCTAGGATTACACGCATGTGCCACCATGTCCGATTTAGAAGGCCATTTTTAAAAATGCTGAGGGAAAAAACAAAATGGCTCAAAAAAGAAAAAGTAAAGATAGTAAATGCCGTTAAGAGATTCTATCAATAGTTCAAAATTATAAACTGAATAATATGGCAACAAATTACAAAAGCAAAAAAATCTAATAAACACAAATCTAAAATGAGCAAAAACAAAAAACATAGTAAGATATGCAACAAAAATGAAATTTAAAAAAATTATGCAAAAGTACTAAACTTTGTGTTTTGAATCATAAGTATTTATTAATAACATTTCATCCTCTGGTCCATTATTCAATTGGAAAGCAAACTATTTTAGAGCTTATTTGATGTCAAGCTCACTAGTATTGTGTCACATCAGGGACAAATTTCTTTCATTCATCTTTCAACAAACTTTTGCTGGGACTTGCAATGCATGACAGTCTGTGTTTTGTGCTGGGATATCTAAAAATCACAAATATCTCTGGCCTCTGAAGTCTTAAGTGTTAATAGAAAACTTAAGTTCAACATTTAAAAAATTGCAATGCATAAATACAATCAAAATGAAAAATTAGAAGTGGGAGAAGAAAAAAACCCAGCATTTTAGAAATCTGAAGTAGAGGTAATGACTTGGCTTAAGTAGTTGGTTTATGGAAAGTTCTAATGTATAATTAATGACACCATTCATTCTTTTTGTTTTTCACATCTCAACAGAGTTGTCTCTTCTTTTTCACTAATGGGATCAAAATTAGGTGGTTTTTTTTTTTTT
>NDGN011408066.1:0-14751 GCA_002564285.1 Tympanoctomys barrerae
CACAGTTACTGGAGTTTTCAGTCCATACTCAGCTGGGTCCAACGCAGAGCAGCACAGAGGAGACAGCAACCTCTCATGGTGGTGGCAAAGAGCAAGAGCACCAGGGAGGGGTAGCAGCAGCTCAAGCAGCTGGCTTCTCTTCCCCCTTACATTATAATGCAAATTACCTGCCCCAGGGCTGGTGCAGCAGCCACACCCACAGTAAGCAATCACAAACTCCAGAAGCTGCCCCAAGACTGCTTGAGCCCTTGGGGGGACACCTATACACAAACTATAACAAACACCCAAAGTTTGGGGGTTAATAGAGATAATTTCGAACTGCTTTCTCCACTATACAAAAACTTTTGATTTTATCTGGGACCATTTAGGTATTTATATAATCTGAAAAATAAATTCCTTTTTTATCTTGAATATTTTATTATTTTTTATATTAGATCTTATTGGGTACATTCTAGATATACCTAATGATCACATTCATCATAGAGAATTTGTACCTGTACATAACCTTTTTATTCCCTATCCCCCTCTTCTCTTCAGCCCTTCCTCTCCTCCACATTTACAAAGCTTTGTTTCCATGTTTTCTTCTTTTTTTTACTTTTTTCTTCTTTCCTTTCCTTCCTCCTCTGTTGTTCTCTTCCCCATTTGAACATTTTCCTCCTATTTCAAAATACATTTTGGTCCTTATTTATCCTTTTGGTTTCTCACGCCAGAGAAACAATGTGGTATTTACACATGTGTCCCATCTATGAAAAATAAATTCCTTAGAGGCAGAGAAAAAAATTTTTTTGTGATACTGGAGATTGAACTCAGTACTGTCACACTGAACTGTAGCTCAGCCCACACCTATTGTTTTTTATTTTTGAGAGAGGATCTCGATAAATCGCTAAATTGCCCAGACTGAGCTCTGGGCTTTGGACCTTCCAGTCTCAACCTCCCAGACTATAGGAATTACAAGGGTGTGCGCCATCACAGCAGTTTGCCTTTTTTTCCCTTTTCTTTCCTTTTCTCTTTTGTTTTCCATTCCTTTCTTTTTTCCTTTTTCTTTTCTTTTTTCTTCCCTCACAGCATACGATTGGAGTAAGTAGACCAGTTTAACTACTCGAGTGTGACAGAACCTTTTAAAAAATCTGAGATTTCTAGAATCGGGTCCAGTTCACCGGTCTTTTCCTCACGGCAGGCTCCAGGTTGGCTCCAAATCCAAGCTCTCTAAATTCTGCAAGAGTCCTGTGGTGCCATCTATCGGTATTTTGGAAGCAGTGACCTCCCCTGCAGTATTTCCTGGGGGAAGCTGGCAAGGACCCAAGAGCTAATAAAATTGCAGAACAGATGTAACTGTCACATAGCTGACTTGACACCTGTACAAGGGAAAGAAACTACTTCTCTCCAGCAATTTCAGGCTTTCCCCTAACTCCGAACCGATACTTATACTTGTAAAGTCCACAGATCTTGACTAACTTACCTCAACAGTTACAAATATAATTTACTGCCTACTCCATAACCCAGACCTGCCCGCAAAACGTAGGCTTCAGAAATCGCTCCAACTCCACAAACCAAAGACATCACCATCCAGATTCCCTTATTTTCAGGCTCCTAAAATTCCATGCACTAACTTGCAAATCCCGCATACCTTCCGCATTAAGGCAAATGCACGTGCTAACCCAGACGTCCCTACAAAGCGACAAGTTCGTGCAGGCAGCTCAGGCCAATGAGAAAGCCTCAAGAGAGCCGGGAGCCACCAGGCTTGCGGTTTGGCCCTGACTCCGGCTCCCTACCCCCCGCCCGGATCCGGGTCGGTTTGGGTTTGCAGCCGGCCGATCAAAGCCACGCCCTTCGAGACCTGTCATCATAGAAGCCGCACGTGGCTGGGGTGGGACCTCAGGCGACCTGCAGCCATCACTTTGTCTCCTTCGTCATCCTGGCTGCCGCCACCAATCAGAGCCAGCGGACCCTGTTTAGAGCTTGAGCGCTGGGGTGAGACGAAAGAGAAGGGAGAGAGAATGGGTGGGAGAGGACAGGCTCTGAGGTAGGAGGGGGCTCGAGGTGGCAGGGGTCCGGCTGGGAAAAAAACTAGGCTGGACGGCGAGGGGCGGGTCCTAGTGAGAGGCCTAGAGACCAAAGGGGGCGTGGCCAGGGAAAGCGAAGGATCCTGGGGAAATGCAAAGATAACCGAGAGGCGGGGCGTGAGGGGCGGGGCCTGAGCTTCAGAGGAGGAGCCTGAGGGATTAAAGAAATGAGGAAAGGGGACTAGCAGGGGAAGGTGGGAGCTGGGACGGGAGAGAGAGGGTGGGACTAGGCGTCACGGGGGTGGGGCTCGGGCCAAAGGGGCGAGGTTTGCAGGCCTAGGCTGCAGCGAGGGCTGCTCGGTAACTGCCCCTATTCACTACCTCCTCAAGTGCAACGCGACCCACGGAACTACAGGTGTGGGGCAGAGTATGCGGAGAAGGTGCGCTTGGGCAGACTGCAGGAGGTGGGAGCACCGTTAGGAAAGAAGAAAATCTCGACGCTGTTCTGGGGACACATTTAGGGGGCAGTTATGGGCACAATTTGTGGGCTAAAAGGTGCATTCCCGGGGAATCCTTGTAGGGGAAGGTCTGGAGCGCTTCGTGGAGGTGAGAGGTAGGTTTGCTGTCTTCATGTAAAGGGTTGGAAGTGATGTGATGGAGAGGGAGATGCTTTGCAGGGAAAGGGGTTTGTTTTATGGAGGAAGGCTGGTGGTTCTATGGGTCAGAGGACTGTGGACAGGACAGGATGACGGCCACTGTGTGAAAGGAATGGGTTGTAGACCTGTTGAGGAGGGACCATCCGCAGAACTTTGAGAAAGTAACAGTAGGACATCGTAGGGGCTCTAGGAATATATTTGTGTCTGTGTTTAAGAGTGAGGGTACTGGAATAGAGGGATTGAAGGAGCTAGTCTGGCATACTCCTGGCTGCCCACTCCTAACTCCACATTCTGGCTTGGGTACTCCAAGGAGGCAGGCTCTGCTTGCAACCAGGATTTATGTGTCAGTCCTTAGTCTACTTTGGATCTCTGGGGCTGAGACAGGGATTTCTTTTCTTAGCTAGTGTCCCTGAGGACCCCACCACCACCACCACCACCACCCACTCACCCACACACACACACACACACACACAGTGTTCCTGTCAACCCCCTACCCTGGTTCCTGTTCCTCCCAGAAGCTTGCTTTGGTCTGTGTCCCCCTCCCCCACTTTACCCTGCCCTCATGCTCTGGGTGTGTTCATTTCCCACTTCCTTCCTCACCCTGGGGCCTGGCCTGGTCCTTGCCCGACTAGGATCTAAACTACTAGGGACTTTGTACTCGATGACCAGCGACCCTGGTAACTAGCAACAAGGCTGAGATCCCACCACATCACTACCATCAAGATCTCCACCAACTGATTCCTGAATGACTGGTAGCTACATTCTACCACTTCCCGGAAGCTGATTTCCCCCTACTCTTGTCTGTCTCATGGGTGGGAACTCCCAGGGCTCTCAAAAATTCTGGGCTAGGAGAAGTGGTGAGGAGTACTGAGGGTCTTCAATGTATGTTTTGAGAGATAGGCCATTACTATAAACTGAACCTGGGAAGGGAGGTGAGGTTCCAGGTTCTATAGGGGCAGAAAGGGGAGTGGAGCCCCACACTCCTGGCTGGGAGACTCACTGTTGAAACTGAGACCTAGAATCTAGTCTTGTAGGGGCTCTTCTGGTTCCCTAAGAGTACTTGATGTAGTGCAAGAGTTCTTTTTCCCCTCTGCTGGCTAGGACAGGGTGGGAAAGGGCTGCCTTCCACACCATGACTGAAGAGTGTGACAACGTTGCTGAAAAGGGGCCCCAAGGCAGCCTCCTCACACAACCACCCAGTAGCTAAGAGACTGGCTGGGGAGGGGTGGTTGCTGAGGCCAGACAAAGCCGTGGGGTAGGGTGGGGTAAAGGAGGGCAGGCTGAAGTCTTTTGAGGAGGAGCTGATTTCTATGGCAACATGGCTTTCCAGTCTGTCAGAATGGGAGGGCCTAGGGCACACTTACTCCAGCTTCTCCAGGACTGGGGCATTTTGTGTGAGTGGGTGGGGCATGAAGAGAAAGGACATCAGTTTGCCCGCTGAAACTGAAGTATATAGTGTTTCTGCTTTCCTTCAAGCATTAGGGCATTCAGATGTTTGAGCCTATCCTCTGAAATGGATTATGAGTGAACAGCCATTAGAATTATAAGGCCAGAGTTGCAGAGGCCTTTAGTAATCACTATTTATACAAACCCCTCGTTTTACAGATTTGGAAATTAGGGGCCAGAGAGACTATGATTCCCCAGGTCTCTTTTACAGGGCTTTTTCTTCACCAGAGTTTACTGAGTGCCTATTATGTGCTAGGCTCTGAGACATTGATTCTGGCCATATAATTATGGACAAAAAACAAAGTAGTTGGTGTCATAAAACTTCTGTTCTAATAATAAAGTGTGTGTGTGTATATTTATGCTGGCCTTTGTGGCACACACCTGTAATCCCAACACTCAGAGGCTGAGGCTAGAAGATTGGGGTGAATTCTAGGCCACCTTGAGCACATAGTGAGTACAAGGGCAACCTAAACTACATAGTGAGACACTTTTAAATAATAAAACAAAACAAACAAAATTGTGTGTCTGTTTGTTAGGAAAAGGGGGGGAAATAAATGAGATAACTATAACAAAATAAAAAAGCAAGGGGGCCGGGGAGATAGCTCAGTAGAATAGGTGCTTGCCTGGCAAGCTCAAGGTCCTGAGTTCAATCCTTGGTACCACAAAAAATAATAATAATAATTAAAGAAAAAAGTTTAGGACAGCCCTGCAAGGCCTCTTGATTGTACCATGCTTCTTTCCAGTGCTACACTGAGGCCTAGAACATCTCCCTCTGAACTATTGCCTATTGATACTTAAAGATAACTAAATCCTGAGCCTATGATGGTAACAGTAAGAACAAGGTTGCCGAGGGATTATTCCTGTAGTGTTTTATGTATGTAGGGTGGGGTTTTTTGTTTGTTTGTTTGTTTGTTTGTTTCTTTTTTTTTAGATGGTTTTGCTATGTAGCCTAGGCTGGCTTGAACTGGAAATCTACCTACCTCAGACTCTCTTTCCAAGTTCTAGGATTATAGGCATTTGCCACCATGTCTGTCTTCCTACAATATTTTATATCTCAACCTGTCTTCCCTTTTTTTTTTTTTTTTTTTCTTTTTTAACGTATTTGGTACAGGGTCTCACTATGCAGCTGGGACTCATAGTGATCCTGCTATTTTCAGCATCCCCAGCACTGGGATTACAGGTGTGCACCACCACTCCCAGACTCAGTGGCTGGTTCAGCAAACCTGAGGGTGGGTGTGGTGCTGGGTGTCAAACCCCAGTCCCTATGCTTTCACCCTGTCTTCCAAGTAAGCTTTTACTAAGGCAAACAGGCTCTTACATTGGTACTAGAACTTTGTCCAGGATATTGAAAATTTTATTAATCCTTTAATTCTTTTGATTTCCTTAGGGGAATTGGCAGGGAAGTCAGTCCTAGGACACTGAGTTCTTTTTCAGGGTTTCCCTCATCTGAGGTAAGGAGAAGGAAGCCTGAAAGAATCGCTGCTTGTTTCTCTGAAGTCTAGAGCACGAAGAGGAAGTAGAGAGAGAGGAGACTTTTTACTGTCCAGTGACAACCTGATGGCCTTGGGGTTACAACATAGAAAACCCAGAAATAAGGGCCGTTAGCATTAAATGGCTCCTGGACTCTATGAGCAGGAACTTTCCTTCTTTTGGCTCTAGTGTTTGCCTCTGCTTTTGTGGATATCAGGGAGAAGAGGCCTGACCATCAGACTTGCTAACAACCTGTCTTCCTTATTGACATGTTCAGAGGGTAAAGTAGACAGAATTATCCATCTTCTTAGGTTGTCTCTAAAACAACCCCTCTAAAATGTGTCTTTGAGTGTCCAGTCTTTGCAGAGGTTTTCTTTTTGTTTGTTTGTTTTGTTTTTTTGTGGTACTGGGGATTGAACTCAGGACCTTGAGCTTGCCAGGCAAGTGCTTATTCTACTGAGCTATCTCCCCGGCCCTTTTGCAAAGGTTTTCATCTTTGCCTTCTAAGAAATAGAAAGACAGGGGTTTATGAATGTTGGTTCTGCTGCTACTTGTTTTGGCCAGATCTGGGTTGGGCCTAGGGCCTAGTGACTTAAGAGGAGGGTGGGAAGTTTCAAGGGAGCTGTGACTCATGAGGAGTTCCATCACAGGAGTTGGGTTCATTTCCCAATTCTATGTAGAAGCCCTCCTGTCTACTTTCTAGGGTGGTCTGCTTTCTTGTACAGGGGCCTATGAGCTAAGTGCTGGCAAAAGTGGTGGGGTAGGCTGGTCCCAGAAGTAAAGTTAAGAGACACAAGAGAGTGCATGCCCTGAAAGCAAAATGTATCCCTCTATCAGGAACCGGAGCAGCCTTTGTAACACAGGCAATATCGCTTCTCAGCCTTTTGGCTAAGATCAAGTGTTGTAACACAGGCAAAAAGAGTACCAATTAGCTGTAAGAAAAAGAAAACACCATTTCTCAGCACAGAGGAAGATAGGGTACAACTTTGGGTCTTTTTCTCTTCTGGGGCCTAGCGTGAAGGAAGCTTCTTGAACAGTCCACTGGCTCTGGAACTGTGACTAATACTCAAAGAGATGAATGGGAATGGGGACATTTGGGGTAAGGTCTGGTGCGAAAAGAGCAGACTGACTTTGGGGGTTGTAGAACTGTGTCTAGGAAATTTCAGAGGCTTCCTATTAACCTCAGAACAAGGAGGGTGGAGTAGGATTGAGAAGTGTGAGGCCTACACCTTTGAAAGGGTTAAGTGGCAGGGCGCAGGAGTTGCTTTGGACTCGGGCAAAGGAGGGGTTAAGGAGACGGGCGGGGCGACCTTGGTAGGCCTGCCCCCTTGTGGACCAATAGACGTGCATCTCTGGGGGAGGGCGTGACTCACATTTGGGGTCGCAGGGAGGCTGGCCTCCTCTGGGCCAATGAATGTGGTTGCAGGCTGGGGGCGTGGCCTGAGGGGGCGTGGCGGCCGTGGCTGCTGCGGCGGGGGTGCTGGGGCTCTGGGCGGGGCGGGCAGTCCCATCAGCTGGTAGGAAATGGCCTGTGAGTCAGAGGGGCAGCGAGTCGGCGGCGCGGAGCCCGGGCGGCCCCGGGGAGGGACTGGCGCGGGGAGGGGCGCAGCAGTGGCTGGGGGGCGGTGGGCGCCAAGGCCCGCTAGCATTGCTCACGAAGCTGATTAGAGAAGAGCCTAGCAGAGAAGGGCTCAGCCTGAGCCACCCTTTGTCTGGGTTGGGGGCCCGTGGCAGGGAGAACCGAGGATCTGAGGGGAGGGATCGGGACGGGACGAAAGGGTCCGGAGCTGCGGCCACCACAGCAGAGCCAATTTGGTAGTGGGGTGAGTGTGCACTAGGGTAAAAGAGCCAATCTCTAAAGCCACTATAGGGTATGGGGCCTGTCCCAGGCTGTGGGAAGGAAAGAAGCGAGAAAGGACCTGGGAGGCTTAGCAGGGGTTGGGGGATCGTCCAGAACAAGGAGTCCAGGAGCGAAGGTGAGTCTGTCCGACTTAGTTTGGAGGGGTTGCTGAGGTCTGCTCTCTCTTTGCTGAGGGTGAAGGGCTCTAGGCTAGGGGGTAAGGGATTGATGAGAGAGCAGAGGTTGACCTTCCTACCCATAGTAGTGGCCTGTGAAAATAGTCACTATTTTATGGGGACAAAATGTAGAGCAGCTAGCAGCAATTTCCTCTGCACAGGATGAGGGTGGATAGCTCATGGACAAGGATTCACCCTGTCACCCTCCTAGGTCTAGACAAAAATGGGTATCTTTAATATTGACGGGAAGGAAGGGGAGAATGAGCCTAAAAGCTCTACATGTACCAACACCTACTTCTTCCACCTCCCTGGCCTAGCAGGTGTCTGAGGGGACAGACCTCACTGTATGCTGGGAGTTGTTGTTTTTTCTGGCTTTCCTCCTTGGAATGTTGGGAGCTGTAGTCCTTGCCAGCCACAGCCTGGCACAGCTGTTTTGTGCTTGCTACTGCCTGTCCCCTGCACAGAGAGTGAAGTTTACCCTACCCTGCCCTGCCCCCCTTCAGCCCTGCCCCATGAGTCAGCTTGAAGCCATGATCTAGAGCCAGGCTGGCTTGGTGGCACGGGAGTGAGTCTTAGAGGATCTAGGTGATAGGGTGGGAACTGAGAAGCCTCTAGGGTAATGAGCAGATGCCAGGCATGCTGGGGTCAGGTAGGGCATCATGTCATCACTTGGCTTCCCCAGGGCAAGGGCTCAGAAGGGAAACTGGAATAACTTGGAAGTTGGGGTATGAAGGAAAAGGCTCTTCCTGAACCTGTATGACTTGGGTGAAGGACAAGAGGTATAGAGATGAAAGCAGGTTGTATGCTTGGACAACACTGCCATTAGTGTTCTGCCTTTTCCAATTACCACACTCACCACAAAAGGCCAGAATTTTCTTAGGGATCTTGGTGAAATGGGAAAGTGTGGGATGCAATGATGTGAATAATTGGTGTAGTAAAGCTTTTCAGTCCCTGAGTGCAAATATCTCCTTTTTTACCTGCCTCCCACTACCATTTCTGTTGCGATTTTCCTTGTACATTTCCTGCTTCCTTTATCCTGGGAGCTTTCCTCTGCCCTGTCAGGACTGCTGCTCAAATTTCCACAACTTGCATTCTACTTTTTTGAGCCCTGCTATTTGCTTTCCTCTTTGCTTGGAATTGTGCAGAGGAGTGGGGCACTGACCTCTTCAGTAATTCTGTGGTCAGTCTGGGAGGTACTCAAAGGGTGAACACAATTGCCACTGGATTATAGGAAGTAGTGATGTTGCTATAGATAAGGCCTCAGAGGAAGGAGAAATGTTTATGGTCTAGAATGGAAAGCAGACTTTCTGGTTTGTTGATTTGTTTGTTTGTGGGCTGTGCTGGGGATCAAGCCCGGAGCCTTGAGCATGCTAGGCAAGTGATATACCACAGAACTGCTTTGAAAATAGACTTTCTTGAGGAGATGGCATTTGGCCTAGTAAAAGAGGATGAATAGGGCTTGAGTAGATATATAAAGGGTACTCTTTGAAGGGGAAAAAGCATTGTAGATGGCAAGGAGCACAAGCTACTACCAAAAAGGAAGAGGGCTGATACTGGGGGCAGTTGGCCTTAAGTTTGACAGTTCTGTCATCCTAGAGTGGGCTTTTGACAGTGAACTAGTCTGTGAGGATCGTCTTGTACCTGGAAGAAACAAAGTGGTTTGGGATTTGGGGCTTGGGGTGTGGGAGCCCTGGGAGAAGGGCATAAATAGATAACCCTAGTTGCTTCCAGTCGACAGCCTGCAGCTGCTTTATCTCTGGCTTGCAGTGCCTGGGGGATAGAGGAGGTTCTGTGTCTGCAGGCAGTGCCCTCTCCTCCCCGAACCACTTGTTTTTGATTGGATTTGTTGTCTCTAAATAAAAAGACAGATTTCTGGGGGGGAAATTGGGAATTCAAAACTGAAGGGCTGGCTTTTCACTGGAGGTTTGTATCTAGGGAGTGTGAAATGGAGTGTGATTGTCTCCAAGACCTGTGCCTTTAGCAGTCTGCAGTGGCACTTGTCATATGGGAAGAAGTTGTGCAACTTGGTGGCCTTGAGTGGGAATGCTTAATTATTTCCCTGCCTACTTCCTAGTTGGCACAGTCTCGTGGATCTTGGCATCTCCCCTCCTATTTAGGGTAGGATTCCACAATTCAGGGTAGGATTCCACAAGATAGTGACCCTGACAAGTGATTCATCTTGCCTCAACTTGCTTCTCTCAACCTTATTGAACTGAGCAAAGAGTTTGCCTTTCTAGGCTTCTCAGATAGTCAGAGTCCTGCCTCCTCCTGTTTCTGAAGAGCTCATTACATGGAAGGATGTTCTAGAATATACTCTTTTAGTTCACAATTGGGGATCCTGAATTATGTCTGGTTTTCTTTCCTCAGGGTCCAGCTGAGCCCAGGAGCTGCACGGAATGGTGGCAGTCACCTTGCCAGTGCAGTGGGCATGGACCAGACAGCAAGCTAAGGAAGCAAGACATCAGTCAGGAAGAGGGGACACACAGCTGGTTGTGAGATCTCTTTATCGTGGTAAGTGCTAAGAAGAGGGATTGGGGAGCAGGTCCAGTAAGAAACTTAGCTAAATGACTGACCCTCTCAGGAATTTGAGAGGAGTCTCTATATTTGGTTAATCCATCTGGAGATTTAGATACCTTCATTCCCAGAACCTCTGAGGGTCACCTCTTCAGACTAGGGAAGGGTCTGAAACTCCTAAGGAAAAAAGAAAACTCATTGATTCTGCTGACCATCTTTTCCTCTTTTCTCTTGTACAGATGTCCCCAGGCCCCCCAGCCCAGGCCCAGCATAAAGGCCGTGTTGGGGGGCCCCCCCTGACCCAAGGTGGGGCTTCATGCGCCACGTGCAGGCGGAGCCGTCTTCATCCTCAGAGCCAGAGGCTGGCCCTTCACAGCCTCCAGTCAGACAGGGGGCCCTCCAGGGTGGCCTGCTCATGGGCTACAGCCCAGCAGGGGGGGCAGCATCCCCTGGGGTCTACCAGGTATCCATCTTTTCTCCTCCAGCTGGTGCCTCTGAGTCTCACAGGGCTCTGAAGCGGCCAGCCCCATCCACTGAGGGTTCCTGGGAGACAAAGAGAGGCCCTGGTCTTGGGGCCAGAGAAGGACTCTCTCCTGAAGAACCATCCGTTGTGGGGATATTGGGCCCAGAGGGACTGGGGCTGGGGCTAGGTGTGGCCAGCCAGCATTTCTCCCATCATGGCCTCTGTGTTGTGGAACAGGGAGGTAGTGCCACCTCACCTTGGACTTCAGGACCTCAAAGTCCCTCCTGGCCCCCATCAAATGCTTCCTGCAATACTTTGCACACCAGAGACTGGGCTTCCCCAGATCCAGGGGGACAGGGGTCCCTGGGGGAGTGTCCAGGGTCAGCCTCTTCAGGCCAGCTGCACACACTTGACACTGATTTGCACAGTCTTGCACAAATAGGGGGTAAGAGCCCAGTGACTAGGGTAGGCAATGGGGGCAGTCCCTGGCCCAGGGAGTCCCCTGGCACTGCCAATGGGCACAGTCCCGAGCACACACCCCCTGGCCCCGGACCTCCAGGCCCCTGCCCCACCAAGCGAAGGCTGCTTCCTGCTGGAGAAGCCCTAGATGTCAGTTCTGAGGATGAGGGGCCAGCCCCTCGGAGGCGCCGGGGAACCCTGGGCCACCCTCCTGCTGCCAACAGTTCTGATGCCAAAGCCACACCCTTCTGGAACCACCTGCTGCCTGGGCCCAAGGAACCTGTTTTGGTAAGCCAATAGAAGCACTTATCTGCTCCTAAGTGGATATTGCTGGGGCTGATGGTGGAGGCCTATGGGAATGTTCCTTTGAGTTTGTGATGAACTCCTTCCTCAGGTTACACCTGGCCTTCCCCCAGTCTCTTTTTGAAATCTTTTCTCTCTGTAGGACCCAAAAGACTGCAGTTCCATGGCACGGAGGCTGAAAGGTGCCCGTCGCCTCAAGTTGTAAGTAACCAGCTTCTCCCTCTACCCTATCCTTGGGAGACAGTCAGAAGTCTGTGATTCTTTTCCCAGTACAAAAGCAGGGCAAAAAAAAAAAAAAAAAAAAAAAGCAGGGCAGGAGACAAAGTTGGGAATAGCAACCCCAAAGTTCCTCAAGTCAACCCATTGTGTTTCTCCTCCCCTACCAGGAGCCCCCTTCGAAGCTTCCAGAAGGGCCCAGGCCTGCTGAGTCCCCCCAGTGCCTCCCCCGTTCCCACCCCTGCCATCAGCCGTACTCTGCTGGGCAACTTTGAGGTAGTTACCTTTTGGACTTTGTGATTGAGGGGTCTTGGGAATAGTGGGATTGTGGAACATGGCTCGAATGAATAAGGAAAAGAATTGATATCTCTCTTATATGTGTTTTCCCCACCCTAACACCAGGAATCATTGCTTCGTGGACGCTTTGCACCATCTGGCCACATTGAGGGCTTCACAGCAGAGATTGGAGCTAGTGGGTCCTATTGCCCCCAGCATGTCACGTTGCCCGTCACTGTCACCTTCTTTGATGTTTCTGAGCAAAATGCCCCGGCCCCCTTCCTGGTATGACCTGACTCCCAACCCACAGTTAGTTCATTAGGAGGAGGGGGGGCTGGGATAAGAGGTATTCCTTAGATGTTCCTCACCCAAGAGTGATTTGGGATCAAGTGCAGCAAAATCTCTGGGGCAAGGGCAAGTCTAGGGTGAGATTGTGGAGAGACACCAGTATTCAGGGTTCAGGGCTCTCCTAGTGCTCACACTGACCATTGGCTCCATGGTCTTCCCAGGGTGTCGTGGACCTGAACTCCCTGGGGAGGAAGGGTTACAGTGTGCCCAAGGCGGGCACCATCCAAGTGGTGAGTTTGCCCTGAGGAAATGGATGTGGGGAGAGAGAAAAAGAGGCCTAAGCCCTACCAACCTTGACTGTCCTGCCCCCAGACCTTATTTAACCCCAACCAGACTGTGGTGAAGATGTTCCTCGTGACCTTTGACTTCTCCGACATGCCTGCTGCCCACATGACCTTCTTGCGCCATCGCCTCTTTTTGGTGCCTGTGGGTGAGGAGGGAAATGCTAGCCCCACCCACCGCCTCCTCTGCTACTTGCTGCACCTCAGGTGAGGACAGAGCCCAGGAACAGCTGGGGGGTCTAGATAGCCTTTTCCAAATTCAAGGTGTTTCCCTGGATAATATCTTTCTTTGCTTCCCTTTGCTTTACTTCTGGATTGTGCTTTGATCACACTATCTCTCTCAGGTTCCGGAGCTCCCGCTCAGGCCGCTTAAGCCTGCATGGAGATATCCGCCTGCTTTTTTCCCGCCGGAGCCTGGAGCTGGACACAGGTCTCCCCTATGAACTGCAGGCTGAGACTGAGGTCCCCCACAATCCACGTTACTCACCTTTGCCCTGATTGCCAGTGCTCTGAACCTCAGTGGGCCAACAGCTTTCCCATTGTGCTCCATCCTGGACAGAGTAAACATGCAGAGATGGCAAGAGCCTCTTTGGGCTTGTTAAAATCCTTGCCATACTCATGCCCAAACCGATGATTTGGGTGTGCAAAGCTTCTGATCCTTTCACACCCTGCCCTACTCCGGGTACTCCATGTGCCTGTCCCTATCCTTGGGTTTTCCAGACCAGCTTAGGTAGTAGGGAAGAACCACAGCTACCCTGAGATTGTCCCAAGTTCCCAGGCAAGTTATGCCAGCGTTGCCTCCCAGTCCTGGGCCAGGGACCACTTATTTTATTTATTTTTAATTTATAATTTATTCAAATTGGATTGCCTTGGTAACCTCCCAAACCTGATAATTGGCAGCACCCCTCCTCCTTTTCCACTCTCAGATATTGCTCCAACCTTGGGAGTTGAAGAGGCTGATGTGGGGGCAGGGGAAGAACTGCAATCACTCAGCTGAGGGCAGAGGGACTGAGTCACTAGCCAAAGGCTCAGATTCCCTTGTCCTTCCCTATTCCCTGTGCTCTCCCTACACTCTAACTCATCTTTGAAAGCCAACTGTGTGTGTGTGTGTGTGTGTGTGTGTGTGCAAGCTCATGTGTGTATGAGAGAAAGAATGCATGTTTGCACACACACAGGGGTTAACCGCTCTTGGCCTAAGGCTCCATACTCAATTTTCCCCTTCTCCTTCCTGTTTCTTTGCTTTGGGGTCCTGACTGAGGAAGGTGTCCAGGAGCAGAGTCAGGCCCAAGGACCGGGGTGCCTCCTTTCACCTGGCCAGACTCTGACCCACCTACCTCAGCTGGGGTGAGGGGCACCCCTCAAACTCAGTTATGTGGTTCCCAACTACCCTATTCCCCACTTCAGACTCTACCAAGCCTCAGCCCTTGACTCCTAGGCTGGGGCTAGGCTGAGGGGAACAAACATTTGCTGAAACTTGAAGTAAACAAAACAAAAAGCAGGAAAAAATTGTACCTGGTACTTTTTTTTAGAAAAATAAATAAAAAAGAATAAATTCTTGTTTGGAAACTTGAATTAAGCTCTACTGTTTCTGTTGGAGAGAGGATGTGAAGAGGTAACTGGGGCTCAGACTCTGCTGTTTCTCTTAGGGAGCAAGCATTAAGCCTAAGCCCATGGAGTGTTCAGGTGGGTCCTGAGGATTCTTGGGTCATAGTCTTGTTCATTTCACACAATGAGGGTGCTAGGTATGTAGGGAAAAGTTCAGTACTTAGTGTGGATCTTTTATTTTGCAGTATTTGGCAGATGGAACCTAAGGCCTTCTCACTGAGCTATATCCACAGCCTCCCCCTACCCTTTTAAATTAGTACAGGGTCTACAGGGTCTTACATCGTAGATTGGACTCCTAGTGATTCTCCCATTTTCAGCCTCCCAAACGCTGGGATTACAGGCGCGTGCCACCAGCCGTCTCAATCACCATTTTAGCGTGCCGGGGAGGCGGGGCCAGCACGGCACACGAGGACTGAACTCCCGGGCCCTGTGTCTGCCTAAGCAGGCACTTTAGTCCGCTGAGCTATCTGGCCGGTCTTCCACAGCCCTTTTTGGTTTTGATTTTGAGACAGGATCTTGCTGAGTTATTCTGGCTAGGCTCAAGCTTGTGATCCTCATGCCTCAGTCTGCCAGAGTGCTGGGACTATAGTTTTATGCTACAGGCCTGACAAGATCTTCATTTTTTTTTTTTAATTTGTGTGTGTGTGTGTGTGTGTGTGTGTGTGTGGCCAACTCAGCCCACCAGGGGGCGGGGC
>NDGN011408071.1:0-11633 GCA_002564285.1 Tympanoctomys barrerae
CAATTTGGTTTGAAACTGTCTCATTGCTATTTGTTTCTCAATAAAATTATGGGGGGAAAAAAGGCTATATAGGGCTGGGGAGATAGCTCAGCGGCATAAGTGCCTGCCTGGCAAGTGCAAGGTCCTGAGTTCAATCCCCAGTACTGCATGCCGTTGCCAGCCCAGAACCCCAAGCCCATCATCCCGGCCCCGAAACCAGTATGGTGGCACACACTTGTAATCCCAGCGCTGGGGAGACTGAGACAGGAGCACTATGAGTCTGAAATGCATAGTGAGCCTCTGTATCAAATAAAACCTTAAAAAAAATAGCTATGTAGGGTAAGTAGGTACTTTTAAAATTAATTTTACCTTTTAAATTTGTTCTAATATCTTTTTAAAACTTCAAGTTCATTTATCAAGATTACCAGAGCAGCGAGATAGTTCAGCAGACTAGGTGCCTGCTTTGGCAAGCACAGAGACCAGGGTTCAAACCCCATTACCATATGCTGCCCCGGCCCCATCCCTGGGGCACATGAGCCGACCAAGTCCCAGCACGGTGGCTCACGCCTGTAATCCCAGCCCTGGGAGGCTCAAAACAGGGGGATCACTACAAGCCCGAGCTGCGCAGTGAGACCAAATACATAAATGAAAAAAAAAAAAAAATTACCACATGGCACAGCAAAACTGATAAATACTGTCTGACTTGCTTGCTAAATGACTCCCCAAGGTAGGAAGGGCACAATATTGTCAGCCTCACTGATGCACAGATGGAAGTCAGGAAAGGTGAGTGGCTGCACAAGCACCCACTGCCCACCTGTGTCTTGCACTGGGATACTGAGAGGATAAAACACGAAACTGACTCTCAGGTTTGGAAATAACAGACAAATGGAAAGGGCATTTGCTTCGGATATGGCGGGCTTTAAGGAGGTGACATTTAAACTGACACATTCAGGATGTAAGAAGGAGCAAAACCCAGGGTAGCAGAAAACAGTGAACGAGAAGGCCTTCTAGTCCTTTTTTTTTTTTTTTTTTTTTTTGGAATTCTGNCTGTGAAAGGCCAGTGTAAGTTGGCCATGATGGAGAACAGGAGTACTGGCACAACAAAGGTTTGCCTGATCTGCCTGGTGAAAAAAAAGTCGAAGTTCTATTGTACATGACCTACATGCAAAAGGAAGATACAATACTGAGAAGTGCTAAATTTAGAGTTTTTAAAGATTACTCTAGCCAGGCATGGTGGTACACACCTGCAATCCCAGCACTCCAGAGACAGAGATGGAGGAGCACCAGGAGTTCAAGGCCAGCCTCAACTACACTATGAGACCCTGTCTCAAAAACAACAACAAAAACACTGCAAGGGAACAACACAATACAGGACACATTTTGTAAGATTATTTTATGAGTCACCCAAAGAATCATATACAGTGGGTGCAGGAAATCTGTCCACACACTAAAGACAGAAGAATCCAGCTGAGTCCCTGGACCCCATGACAATGTCTCACGCAGGCCTGTTTCACAGACCTGCCTGGGAAGGCCCAAAGGTCAGTGGTGGAAGCTGGAAAGTCTATGCCAGTGGGATGAAGGATCCGTGCTAGCAGGCCCAGGGATTTGAACTGGAGCCAGGGAGCAACACTCAGGGGGGACCGGAGCTCCCCCAAAATGTACCACAGCCATCCTCAGCAACAGTGAGGTCCCGAGCTTCTCCAATAATGAGGAAAGCTGCATTCCCAGCAGGAAAGCCAGCACGACATGATCCCCCAGCAAAATAGCCCAAGAGAACCAGCAACTTCCAACAGCTTCCAAAGGTTTCCTAACAGCCTCTCAACAGCTTCTTCAGTTCCGCCTCTTTTGCTGTCGGAAACCATCCTCAGGTGGGCCTCCCACACCCAGCACCACACTAGTTCAGTTCAGCTGGATGTAATTAGTTGACCACCAGTTAGCAATCCACTACATAGTGGAAGACTCGCAAGCTCAACTCCAAACAAAACAAAAAGAATTAATAGTACCAATTAAGCTTCAACTTTGGAAACAGGCTCTAATCTAAGCTGTCATCATCTGTGACACTTAACAAGTCACACATGTCTTTGTGTCTCCACTTGCTCTTTTGTGTGTGTGTGTATTTTTAGTACAGAGTCTACAGTCTACTACATAGATCGGACTGGTAGTGAGTCATCCTCCTGTTCAGCCACCCAAGCACTGGGATTACAGGCGCCACCATGCTCAGTCTCACTCACCGGCTCAGCATACCCTGGGGGCAGGGCCAGCACCAGCACGGCATGCTGGGGATCAAACCCTGAGTCACAGCACCTGCCTAAGCAGGTGCTTTAGTCCGCTGAGGTATCTGGCTGGTCCCTACTTACTCATTTTTTATATTTGTATGATACTTTTTACAGACATCTCATAATTTTTTACTAAAAAAAGCTTCTAACCAAGTCTTTTGGACAAGCACAGTCTTGATCTAAAATGATCCCAATCTACTCTCTTGGTCATCTAAGTAGATGGATAACATTCTCAGTGTTAAGATGTTAAGAGGCTTCAGAAAAAGAGATGTTACATGTTTCCCAGGTCCCTCAGGACTGCGGCATGTAAATAACCGAATGTCATGATAGTTTAAGGTTGACCGTGACAGCACAGAGTTTATTTCAGTACTTCCAGATGCATAGTATACACAGTAGGGCCAACTGGTCCCTCTTGGCATCTGCTTTATATTCTTTTCTTTTTAAGTAGAACTGATAAAAGTAGAAAGAGCCTAGAAGTATAAGTAGGACAGTAATGAAAGGACTTAAGTGTATCAAGTTTAAAATACTGTATATCCCTACAAGTAAAATTTCATCGTCATAAACAGAGATAAACGATAAGAACAGGATGTTCCAACAGGACTTTTCACAACTGTCAGCCAGACATCCCTGTACCACTTTCCCTGATGCTGTCAAACACTTTCAATGTCAGCTTCTCAAGTGACATCTGAAGATGCTCAGACTTGCAGTCAGACCCTTACTGAGAAGTCAGAGTTAGTTATGGGAAAACGAGAATCAATGTTGAGTAAATCAGATACATAAGCTTAAATATCACATAGTTTCTCTTATAGGACCAAAGTTCAAAATAAAAGACAATAGAAAAAACAGAAATGCAGCATGGCCAATTTATTTAAAAGTATACCTTGAAATAGTATAATTGTCTTGGTGTTGTACATGCGTTTGGCTTGTTAGTCTGGCTGTTAATCTGTACTTATGTTAATTAAAGACTACAAAATAAGTAAATAAATATGATGCTGGCAAAAAAAGATAATTACCAACAAGGGTTTTTAATAAAAATACATTATACAACAACAACAAAATTAACTAGTTCAGGGGTCTCAACTACAGCAAGGATTCAGGGACAGGTAAAGGTAAGGAATTACGTACTGTGTACAGAATGTATGCACAAGGTTTGATCCCTGACACCATGAGTTTGTCTGTCCCACACACCCCGCCCCACCCTGCCCTGAGCCAGCCAAGAGACTGGGCGTGGTGGCACACACCCGTAATCCCAGCGCTTGAGAGGCTGAAAACAGGAGGATCACTATGAGTCCAAGCTGCATAGCGAGGCCCTATACAAAATACACTTTAAAAAAAAGACATCGCTAGTCCATTCAACAAAAACAGATGTCACTTTGCAGAGCTTTGATATTTTTCTTAAATACCACTGAAAACAAGGATCAAAAAATATGAACTCTTATAAAAAGGGCTTTATTGTATTTTTATAGCTTCTTACATACCTTATAAAAATCATTTTGTTAAATGTGAATGTCAATTTTATTTTCAGTCCTTTTTTTCCTGGCTATTTACAAGCTTTGTAAGAATCATTCCTTAATTAAGTCTAAACATAGTTTTATATAAATGGATTCCTGGAAATAAAACGTTCAGACTTAAGAAATGATTGTTTTAGAGACTGTAACAAGCCGTAAAAAAAGAATGCCACTTTAAACAAAGATTTCCCATTTTAATTAAAAAGATAATCATCAGAACATTCCTACACTTAACATAACCATTTAAAGAAGCCTCTTTGGAAAAAAAATATGGAGTGCATCTTATTCAGGCTTCTGTATTACAATCTATAATATATTTAAATCAAAATTTCAGTTGATCTGATAGTAAGCATTGTGTACTACACTTACACTTTAAAAATATACTGAAAGACAGCAGGTCCAAACGACACAAACATCATTCCTCATTCTTCCTCAACATGAATGCTTTCAAAGGACTATGAAAGATTTCCCACAAGATACTGATAAAACATATTTCCCATATATAAACGCACCAGGGATTAGTGTGCTGGTGTAGTGCGTGTTAAGGGACTACACAATCAAAGGTGACACAACATACCTCCATTCAAAGTTTCTATTTTTTCTTTTTCAGTGTATTTAGTACAGGGTTTACAGGGTCTGTCACTATACAGAAGCATGAGGACTGTCATATAGCAAGACCCTATCTCAAAAATGGGGGGCGGGGGCTGGGGAGATAGCTCAGTGGTATAAGCACTTGCCTGGCAAGTGCAAGCTCCTGAGTTTGATCCCCAGTAGTGCATGCCATGCTGGCTCCTGATCCCCAGGTGCACTGTGCCAGCCCCCAAACCAGGGGGGGTAGCACACACCTATAATACTAGCAACGGGGAGACTCAGACAGGAAGATCACTGTGAGTCCAAACTGTATAGCAAGACCCTGTATCAAAAGAATGAAAATACAAAAAATAAATAAATAAAAAATTATGTTTTATGTATTTTTACTGAAAGAAAAAAATTTGTGTGCGTAGCACTAGGCTATATCAGCAACCCTTTTTATTTTTTTTTTTGTTGTGTCATTTTTGTGTTTTCAGTTTTGTCTGAGTATTTGGTTTTGGTCTCAGCACGTAATTCAGGCTAACCTTGAACTCACTCGAGTGTAGTCTGACCTCAAACTCAGCAATCTTTGTACCTCAGGCTCCCAAAGTGCTGGAATTACAAGCATGCTCCACCATGATTAGCTAAGAAAATTTTTACAAGTATACATACTGTTTAGGGGGGAGAGAGAATAAATATATGTGCAAGGATCCCGGGATAAGCCAAAAATTTCTTGAACAGAAAAAATGCTAACCATAAAGAAAAAAAAAAAAAAACACCAAACTACACTTTAACAACAACGAAATAATCTCTATTTGGCTTAATGGAGCCAAGCAAAAAACACATCACAGGAGACAGGGTAGCTGGATCTGCAGGCGCTAGTATAGGACGTCAGCCGGAATGAAGGCGCCACACTGAGCACCACGCACCCCTAGCGCCCCTAGCGCCGGGAAAAGGGACGGGACAGCAACCTGATGGGAGTCAGAGGCTTGAGGAAGGTGGGGCACAAACATCAGTCACAGGAGGGAAGGCCACACCCACAGGAGAACCAAACAGCTAACCAGAGCAAAGCTATTCACCACCAGGAAATGGAGATACAACTATGGCGCTGGCTCATGAATTCTGTACCATTAGATGAAGCCAGACACTGCAGCATTAACCATGGGTTTAAACATAGAGAGGGGCTGGGGATACAGCTCAGTGGCACAAGCGCCTGCTCGGCAAGCACAAGGTCTTGAGCTCGATTCCCAGTACCAAACAAAAGTAGAGAAAACTGGCAGCAAAGTAAAACTGCATACGGATTTTAAACGCATGCTTACACATACATGTATTCCCTACTCTCTGTCTAGTGAGAGGACTTCGTCTACTCCAACGCCCCAATGGGAGCCAGCACACCTAACACCCAGATGGGTACTTCTCCAAGTCAGTTTCTATGACAAGGAACAAGAGCCCCTGGGAAAAATCAAAGAAAGCACACGATGAACCTGGAATACTTTCCAGAAGAGAAGACAGCACTTGCCACGCATGGTGGGGCATGCCTATAATCCAAGCACTCACAAGGCTGAGGCAGGAGGGTCACTGCCTCGGCACATCATCACACCTGGCATCCATGAGGACAGGAACACTTTCAAAGAAGGAAAAAAAAGGAAACAGTTTGAAAGCATTTCCACTGGCCAAATATGAAACAATTTTAACATCAAAACAATGATAGTATTAGATTATAACTATCAAAAAAATCAAACAAAATAAAAATAAATTTCTTTTAAGATTGAAAATCTCATGATAATTATACATGGTTTCTTAACCTATTAATCCCATCAAGTGTATAATTACAGAGGAAGAAAAAAAGGAAGAAATTAAGTGTAAAAGACATTGATAGATAACACCTTAAAGAAAATCATAACAAAAATAAAAACGTGTCACACACATGACCTGTGCCTGTAATCCCAGCACACAGGAACCTGAGGCAGGACAACTGCCACAAGTAAGCAGTCAGCCTGGACTACACAGACACACCCTGCCTCATAAATAAATAAAGCTAGTGACCACACCTACTCTTATGCAGGCATTCACCCCAAGCCATCCAGGAACAGGCACAAGTCAATGAAGATAATCAACAATCTTCAACTGGAAGAGACTTTAGTTCTCTGTGGCCGCTATCACCAGTTACCACCTATTTAGTGGTAATTTAAAACGGTGTAATTTTGTCTTACAATTCTGTGCATTAGAGAAGTCTGAACTGGGCCAGCCAGATAGCTCAGCAGACTCAAGCACATGCTTTGGCAAGCGCAGGGATGGGGCTTCAATCCCCAACGTGCCATACTGGTCCCACCCCCGGGACTGAATGAGACTGGGCATGGTGGTGCACGCACACCTGTAATCCCAGCGTTTGGGAGGCTGAAAACAGGTGGAGCACTGATCCACTACGTCTGATCTACGTAGTGGGACCCTGTCCTAAATACATTAAAAAGAAAAAAAAAGTCTGAACTGGGATTCATCCAGCTCTATCAGAATTAGCAGCTGCATTCAATTCCAGTGCAAGGCCCGTTACTCGATTGCAGGATGGCCTCTCACACATAGTAGGTGGTACATGGGGACCCTCTACCGCCCCTCACACGGAGGGACACATGTGACTGAAGGCAGTCCCACTCAGCTCAGTCAGCTGACCCTCGAAGGCTTGGAGGTTAGGCAGAGACATTATTCTACATAATCAAAACAGATGCTTCATGTCACTGACGCCCTTAACGTCCTCTTTCTTTTCAGACTGATGATGATCATTATGTCTCTCCTTTTGGGGGTCCGGGAGTGCAAAACTAGGTCCTAAATTCAGGGCCTTCATATTGAGCTACATTCCAAATCCTTCTTATGTGTGAATTTTGAGAAAGGGTCTTGCTAAGTTACTAAATTGCCCACCTGGGCTTGAAGTGCAACCCTCCTGCTTCAAAGTATGTGCCAAGAGCCTTTTATGGGGGTGGGGGGATGCAGGGACTGGATCAAGTGATTTTTTAAAAAATATACTGGTGTGTAGAAAAACTTGCTAGCCCCATAAACCTGGGTAGGTAGTACAACATTGTCTGTAATATTTTATTAACCTGTAAAATAGAAGTCTGAAAACAAAATGTGTTCCTGCAAAAACATGTATTTGACAAAAGATTTATATTTTCAGAAATAAACAGAACAAATCTGTAAGAAAAAGACAAAACAATGGCCCACACTTAAACCACAAAATATCTAAACAGCCCGTGATGTGAAGGTGGTGGTTATAGTTGTCAGGAAGACCACACAAATTAGTACAATAGTGCCCTTCCCCCACTACAATGGCTACAACGAAAAAGACAGTATCAGTTGAATGCAACAAGAATACACGCAAATACGCGACTGGGATTCCCGCTGCTAAAGAAAATGGATGTTTCATAGTATCCACCAGCTAAGCATTCTCAATGCTAGCTAGGAGGCAGCAATTCCACTCCTAGATACAGTAGCATAAACTTGACAGTAATACGTACCTATGTTCAAGAAAAAGCATATACATTATTCATAACAGACAAATTAAAGTAGCCAATATCCAGAAATAACCCAAAGGTCCATCAAAAACAGAATAACTGGGGCTGGCAGTGTAACAGAGAGAAAGCAAGCACGGGGCCTTACGCTCACTCTCTAGGACCAAATAAATACTTACTTTACAGAATGTTTGTTTATTTTTGTATTTTAGGGAAGGGTCTACAGGGTGTTCAAGTTCTCACTACTAGATCAGACTTGTAGTGATCTGCCTGTTTACAGCTGTCCAAGAGCCAGGATTACAGTCAATTGCCTTCTCAGTGAGCCCCCAGGGCGACGCTGGCACAGCAGGTCCGGGAATCCAATACCCAGCCCCTGTGCCCGCTTGCAGGTGCTTTAATCCGCTGAGCTACTTGGTCAGCCTGCCTCAGAATGTTTATTTATGTGCTAGATTACAACACACAATAAGAATGAACATACTACACCTTACACAAAAACCTGAATCTTAGTGTGAGACAAAAAAATACCTGACACTGAAGGTATCAGTAATAATGGAATCATCATTCCATTATTGATGATGGAGATCATCAATAATGGAATGATCTCATTTATATGAGGTTAAATACTAATAAAAGTTAAACTAATCTATAGGTAGTAGAGGTCAAGATGGTGGTGTCCTTGGGATGAGGGAATTGTTAAAATGGAGCACGAAGAAGACTTTTCGAGGGCTCATAATAATTTATTTCTAATCTGGGTGATCCTTACACAGATACATCCACTGGATACAAACTAGCTGTATTCTTATGCGCATCTGGTCTATATATATATTTTTTTACTTCAATAAAAAGTTCGCATAGGGCCAGCCAGATAGCTGAGTGGGCTAAAGCACCTGCTTAGGCAGAGTGCAGCAGCCAGGTTTCCATCCCTGGTTTGCCATGCTGGGGCGGGCCCCACGCCCAGGGCACACTAGGACTTCAAGTGAGACCGGGCATAGTGGTACATGCCTGTAAACCCTGGGCTTGGGAGGCTGAAAACGGGAGGATCACTACGAGTCTGATCTGTATAGGGAGACTCTGTATTAAATACATAAAAAAAAGTTCACACAGACACGTACATACACAAAATACACCAATATACTCAAGTACAGATCTAATCAAACTTGAATTCTGCCTACACTCCCCAGGCCCTCAGAGTGCATCTCTTCATTTGCTACATACTTATGTCCAAGTCACTCCTGTCTACTCACTAGAATACTCACCCGGGACCTGCCCATCTCCTATCTTCTGGCCTTCACCTAAACTACCCCCAGTTCTTGAAATGCCCACCTTAAGCACAAGTCTGTCAAAATCTCAACAAAGCTTTCTCTTGCAAAGCTTCCAAAGACCTTTTCCACTTAAAACTAGTTCCTCCACTCCAGAGGTTGAGGCAGGAAGACTGCAGAGTTCCAGGCCAGCCTGGGACACATACTAAATTCAAGACCAGCCTGAGATAATAGCGAGACCCTGTCTCAAAACAAACAAACAAACCAACACACCTAATTTCCCCTCTTCCTTCTATAGCACCTTGTGCCTTTATTTTAGCACTTACGAAAGCGTGCCCTAAGAGATATTTATAAATGCCTACTTATCATTAGATCGTGAAGTCTAGAGAAGACTGGTGCCCCGACGCCTATGTAACACAATGTTTTGCACTCAGTTTATTTTAACGTTTTTTAAATCAAATTACATTACATGCCCACTGTCTAGACCCCAGCTTCACTTGATCAAGTGACTGATTTTTTTTTCTAAACCTTATTGCCAAGTAGTATACATTTGGAAAATGCAGAGATCCACTACAATTTAGTATCAGATGATGGTTTTAAATTTCCTAAGAGAACTCTAGATAGACTTACGCATGTTTTATATATAATATAGCAATTAACACCTTATTTATAATTAACAATTTACAATTTGAAATGAACTGATTGGGGGGAAGAGACTTTTTCTAAAGAGGTAACGTCTGCCGAGTGTGGCGGCACATGCCTGTGATCCCAGCACTCCGGAGGCCAAGGCGGGATGCGCACCCTGAGTTTCATGCCAGACTGGGCTACATAGTAAGTTCAAGACCAGCCTGAATGCCTAGCAAGACCCTATCTGAAAAAAAGCAAAATATAATAATAAAAATAAAAAGACAAGACTAACAATACTCAATTTTCCAGTTAAAGAAAATAGCAGCCAAAGGAGGGCCTCTGTCCAGGCAGCCACCACGGGCCCATGGGCCAGGGCAGCTGCCACGCTGTAGCCAGTGGTCGAGGGCAGGCCTTCCCTTTTGGTATTCGCGTCACAAACACACCAATACACTAAGTTTGAGTTTTACTGATTAAATATTCATCAGAAACAGAATCTTAGAAACATTAAAGAACTGGGCATGGTGGTGCACATCTGTAAACCTGGCTACTCAAAGGAAACTGATGCAGGAGGATCCCCAAGTTCAAGGCCAGCATGGGCAATTTGGTGAGGCCCTCCCTTCAAATAAACAGAAGACTGGGGGTACAACTCAGCACCCCTGGGTTTAATCCTCAGTAATGGGGATGGGGATTTAAGAGGAAAAAAATCACCCAATAAATGTTTTTTGTATGTGTTTACTACTGTAACATCATTAAATATTTTGGAATACCACTCATAAACCAACAATTTTACAAAAAAAACTTAACACTTTAGATATAGTGCTGCCAGGTTTCAAATGCTTTTTTAAAATTTATTTAATTTTAATTTTTAAAATTGTTTTAATATACAAATGCTTTTGTTTGCAAACAATCTAGCTCACAAACAGAAGTATTTGAGACAAGCTTGGTGACACACACCTGTAGGCCCAGCACTCAGGAGGCTGAGGCAGGAGGATTATTTCAAATTCAAGGCTAGCCTGGGCTACAAAGTAAGTTCAGGGCCAGCCTGAAGCACACAGTGATACCCTGTCTCAAAAAGACAAGAAAAAGGAGCTGGGGAAACAGCTCAGCAGCTTAAGTGTCTGTCTGGCAAGTGCAAGGTCCTGAGTTCAATCTCCAGTACCAAAATGAAAAAACAAATAAGAACACAGATCTTTGTGACCTTAAATTTGGGTGCAAAAACCTCCAAACTTTGGTGCAAACTGTTACAGTGAAATTCTGTTACAAAGTCACTGAAATGACATCAATCTTACCCCTTACTAAGTCAAAGATTAGGGGCCGTGGAGATAGCTCAATAGAATAAGCGCTTGCCTGGTAAGCGCAAGGCCCTGAGTTCAATCCCCAGTTCTGAAAAAAGAAACAAAAAAGTCAAAGAATAGCATTGTGACAATGCTGAACCCAAGCCATTACTGTAGTATCAAGGGAAGATTTTCATTATTTTCTTTGTACTTTTTTCCACATAACATGACACAAAGATATCTCCTATATGAAAATGTGATGTTAAGAGTACCCAACCTACAGGTGCTGCTCAGTAACCGCCATGAGAAAGTACCAGCTGGGAGAGCAGGCACAATGGGGAGTGAAAGCAAGCACAGCTGTCAGAAGAACCATCTTTTAAATCTTCCAGGGCCTGGGGATAGAGATCAGTGGCATAGCGCCTGCCTGGCAAGCAGGAAGTCCTGAGTTTGATTCCCAATTTCAAAAAAAAAAAAAAAAACTCCTAAAACTCCACTGCGCACTGGATTATTGTAGTGCATTGTTGCTGTGGTAAATTACTATGCAAATTATTTTCTCTCCCACTTGACTTTGGGCTTCAGCAGGTGACTTACGTTTGCTGGATGGAACACTGGCAGACGCCATCAGTGACTGAAATGGGCT